>JAEIIG010001622.1:0-101698 GCA_018904695.1 Drosophila parvula
ACAAGTTGCTCAAAGATATATGTTAAACACAGTATTCAGAAAACTATATATCTTTCTTATAAATATTAAAAAATTAATAGACCAGTATAGATAGATAGTGCAAGCGTTCGTATGGCGTTGACAAATACAAGTCTAACATGTGAATGTGTTTATCTAGACATTACATATTTAATTAATTTTAAAATGTAATTAAATAAATACTATAGCCACTTCAATTGATAACAAGTTGAAAATTAATTAAATTTAAGAAAAGATCAGAAATGATTATTTCCATTGTAAGAATAATTCCCCTTTTCAATCACCTTTTTTTCGGGGTCACAGCCTAATTAATTTCTTTATTATTGATCACTTGCCTGGGTGAATACCCTGGTTTTCCAGCGGATCGTTCAATGTTCGATTTGAAAAAATGTAAATTAAAGCAAAAAAAACCCCCTTAAACCTATCACCAGCACTTCAATTTCTTTCGTAAGACTTTTGGACAGTGGGGCCCTTGGCTTCGTATCAATAAATTACTACTGATATCTGATATTTATTCGATTTGGTGCGACCAATTCATTACGATTAAGATTATATTGATAGCGGAAATGAAATATTGAACTGAAGATATGTCAAGCATCCAGTGTTTATTCGCTGTGTAGTTGTTGTAGATCGACTCTTGCATGGCACAACCATCAAAGAGTTTTCATTGAGGCCCGGCCAGAGCCCGCCCGGGGCTTCCCCCAGCGATTGCAATTACTTTTGTTAATTGTAATATACACACAGAGCCGCAGCAGAGACACTACGCTTATTTATCTAATGTGCCAGAGAGTGTAAAGCTTCTGGCTCGATAATGTTTACCTTGGTGAATACCCCCGCCGACCGGAGACGAATAAAAGAATGCCTGTGATTTTGCGTGTGATTTTTTGTAGCTCCCCCAGCATTTTTCATCGGGAGAGCGTGCCAAGGCGTAGTTAGTGAGCGGCGCACTTAATACCCTGATAAGATGTTCGATTAGCGGGTAGCCAGTCGTCGAAGGGTAAATTATGAGCACAATGGTCAGTATTGTTAACCGGCGGAAAGTCGATCAGGGAATGCCCTAACTCCAGGAACCCAACTGGCTCAGATATCCTGAGATACTTTGGGGGATCACCAGAAACAACACTTCTTTAAAGCTTTTAAAGATTGAATTATCTTGAAAAATATTCCTCAAGGTTAGAACTTTTTAATATTTATACCCATAAAACATCCATAGCTTGGCTTACAAGCGTTCCAAGTTCTTGCTAAATATCCTGCTGTTAATATTTTAACAACCTTAAAATTCCAACTATTTTACTTGCAAGGAAAAATGTATCTTTATTCCCTTGAACACATCTTTTTCGATTAAAAACCCAAAGCATTTTATCCCACACAAAATGTCTGAAATTCTTTGCCGTGTGGTTATCTCAACCGCACACCTGTGGTCGTAAACATATCTTAAATTATTACAGTGTTATATCGAGAGGCATAAAAATTACGTTTATGCCCGAACAATGGGCCAGAAAGAGTGTTCTGCACTCAAATTCAGAGTCAGAAGACAATTATATTTATTTTATTTAGAGCCAAAGGGATTATGCGTTCTGTGGGAGTTCTTATACCTTCCGAAAAGGAAGAGCAACTGAAGATTACAAGACCTAATCAAAGGCACTTGTTGTCGCAGTAGCCGGGGCCCCCAAATAGTTGAGTTCTCTTCGGCTCGCGCCAATGGTCTTTAGTTCAGTTGCCGTCAAAGACATTGGCACGCAACATGGGCGACAAAGCGTCTGGATCTGTCACACAACACCCACCGCCGCCCCTCACGGAATCCTATGAGCAGTTCAAGCAGGCCACGAGTTGTGGTAAGTACGCAACTAAAGCCACAACTATTTTGTTGTTAAAACAATTCAACAATTTCCAAGAGCGTTCGAGAAATTTCCCCTTTTTGAAGTGTAATAAATATTAAGTTCCGGGCGGGGGCGGGGGCGTGTGGTCTGCGTGTTTACCTTGCCACAAGTATAAACAGCAAATAAAATAAAGCAGCCCCAGGTATAGAGAGAGAAAATGAGTCTGGTGATTTGGACTTCCTTTGGCCGGGGCCGAGGCGCCGCCAGAACGCATCTGGTGGCGGTGCTCCCCCTAGATATTTTCGAACCGACCCGAAAAACCAGTGTGTGCACGCTCTCTCGCATAGGTTAAAAAAAAAAAAACAGAGAAAAAAACAAATTTAGATTAAGATCGAGATGAAGATGGAATGTGCTTGTTCGCCATAAATCGACGACGGAAAATAAAATGCTGTTAATTTGTCTATCCCAGCCATTCGATCTCGGCACTCCGACTAAAGCCATTTAATACCCGCATTTGCAGTGGGCTTCCCCCGAAACCCAAATGATCACACCAAAGGGGCATCCCCGGCCCAAAAAAAAAAATAATACACACAGATACAAAAAAAAAGAGTATGTCCGGTGGCGGTGGTCAAAGAAAGCAGATGACACAGAGAGCAACGAGAGGCAGAGAAGCCGTCACAGCCAAGTCACGGTTTTCGAACACAGAAATCTGATAAACTACCGATCGTAGCCAAGGAACGATATCAAAGTTCAACATTAATCATTTAAATTTGATAAGGAAATAGATAATTTAATAAATAGCACAGAAAAATAATAGATTATGAGGTTCTTAGAGCACTTATAAATAAAATAACTTGAAAATAATAGCAAAGAAGAAAGAAGCCACTCAAGAACATTCAAGAAAAATGGTTTTGAACGATAAGATATAACTAAACTTTTTTTATAATTAATTTCACATTAATTGTTTATAAAATTAACAACAAAATAGGAAGTACTTAAAAACTTCTAAAAGAAATGAAAATGTTATAAAAAATATAGTAAAAAACACATAACATAAGACTGATTTGATATCGTATCGTATTTCTTTTAAAGAAAATGAGAACGATACTAATTATGGATACAAATATCGAGAACTACTAACTATGTTTCATTCTTAAACACTTTTAAAACTTTAACAACTGAAAAAATCTAAAAAAGAATACTTTCTTTTGCCTGTTTTATTGGAAATATAAGTCGTAACACCTTAGCTTCATTACCATATTTAAAGTTTTGTTTGAGACAACAAATGAGTCATAGATAGATGGATAGGGATTTTTTAAAAATCGATCTTTCCGAGAAACTGTGGAGAAGACACCGCCACAATAAATCTTCAAAGACATATTTTTTTTTTATTCATAGAGTATTCAGGAATTACAAATTAGCTGACTCTAATCGATTGAGTGCTGAAAACCGTCTGCAGCTGGCTGATCACGAACTTTCCCACTAACAATTATTTGCACAACTATTGTTTGAAGAGATTGTCAACAAAAGTTCCCCCTCGGCTGATTTATTGGCCTCGATAGAGAGGGAGCCCTTATCAGCGACGACCTTCAAGACTGACCGATATTGAACTACTCAAGGTTGAGTGGGAGTGTTGGCAATCCTACTGATCAGCGATCCGCAACAAGGTCGTCAAATCGTCATAAACTATAACAGTTATAATTGTTAGTCACTCTCGCGCCCCCGTCGGAAGTTGTGATTGCGGAAAACGCGAGGCGTGAATTCTGCCCTATAGTCTAGGCAGTGTTATTTTTTTCAATGATTAACCTTAATTGCATATCATAGTGATAGGTTGAAGTATAGTCATTTCGTGCACTGAAATAAATGTGGCCAGGAGGCTATTAAAACTATCTACAAAACACGCTCATGCTAAATGGAATGTAAAAAGAGTTGTGCTCTGAATATTGCTAAAAGATAAGCGTGAGCCAGTAACAGTTTTAATGAGCTTGAAAAAGAAATAACCTAAGATTAATATATAATACAATTTCTATTTAAATTAAGTTATTTCTTTAAAGACAATTTATTTCTTTCAGTTAGTTAAAGCAATATATTTTATAAATATTAACATTAATATTAAGTCTTTTTTAGAAAACACTCTTATAAATGTTCTACAAATTCTTTAAGGCCTCTCCAAACTGATTTCAGTGCACAAAATGACTATAATTTAATCTATTAAGCGGATATATAACAGACACTAATGGGAATGAGATGAAAATAGGAAAATAGAATTACAACTTGTATTACTGAAAACTTAAATAATATTGATCAAAATATTTTGTAATGGAAAAGAAACATTCTCTTCCTTACTCTTTTGAAATATATTAGAAAACTTTTCCCTTTTATCTAAGGAATTCAAAACAAAAATTACACAAGACCAAATGCTTTTAGAAATATATAGTTTGCTAGGCAATTCCCGTTAAAATGGGCTACAATTTTCTCCCTGTGCAGCCATATCTATATGACAAATAGCCGATTCACGCTGACACGTGCAGCGTCGTCCCTCGTAATGTCGGTGCTTGAAAAAAGAACCCTTGGATTGGAAAAAAAAGTACCGGCCATTTGAGCCGAACAGAAGAGGTGAAATGCGGTTAATAGGGGCCACTGGAACCGCGGCGTGTAATTCACCGCAAAATACCAATTAACTTACTGAATTTCCCCAAAGACCACAGCATGACCTTAGATGGAACTTTGCGTAGCATGGCGGCGATCCCCCCCTTTAGACGTTGATAACAGCATTATCAGGAGCAGAGACGCTGGCCGAGGCAGCGGCGGTAACTGCGGCAGCAATGCCAGCAGCGACGGCGACCGCAACAGAGGCGGTAAAAAGCTCGCTCGCAGAGCGGAAGTGCTGACGCTAAATAATTATTAAAAGAGCGAGCCGAGAGCGCGATATGCCAATAAGTTTCAGGCGATTAACGATTTGTTTGGCATTGCGGCGTCGGCGGTGGCAGTAGCAAAAGCAGAGACAGCGGCAGCAGCGGCGGCGGCAGCAGCGTTGGTGCGAATTTAGTTTGGATTTTTCTATAAACACACGACCGCCCTTATGCTGGCCAACATTCGCGCTTGTGATACGAAGCATAGAGCCGCTATGTGAGCGCTGCGAACCAAAGTCTGACCTTCACACACCGTCGAAATTTTTTGCACAATTCTTGCCGCTGCACAAAAATAAACTGAAACTACGAACTAAAAGCAGCTGACAACCAACCAAACAAAAACAAACAAACCAACAAGTATCAGCTAACATTAAACAGAAATCGACACAAAAGTTCCTAAATCAAAGTCACATTTTGTGCGCACACAAGTTCCTAAGTAGCTGGGAGCCCGACAACAAAACAATCGCGTCAGCAGAAAGCAGAAAGCAGAAGCACCAAGCAACAAGCTAAAAGCAACAAGCAACTCCAGAAAAAGCAACATGACAGCACTGGGATTAGTTCTGCTATCAATGATGGGTAAGTGTCGTGTGCTCGAGAGTCTTTTTTATCAAGTCTTTGGAGTGGAGAAAGATATCGCACCTTGTCTGTCACCTTCTCCGCCTATTATTTCTGCACGCCCATCAGCTGCAATCAGTGTCCGCTGAGACCTGACATCTGCTTTATATGTACATACGTATAATATATGCACTGATAGCTGACGTATAATATATGCATAATTTGCACGCTGTCAAGATATGTGATTTTTTGTTTCAATTAATTACTGACATTTAACAAAATTGTCATTTACGGCCTGACAGCCAGCGGGCGAGTGAAATTGTTTTTGATTTTAATATTTATAATAATTCGACCACCCTAACTGAGGCACCGGGTCTCTTATCATTTACTCTCGCTTTACGAGAATTTCTACAAAACTGAGATAAAGGCATTTTTTAATTAGAGAAGAATATGAATGAAATCTTTAATTAATGGAAGCTGGTTTTATACGAATGAGAAATAAGATTGGCTTTATTTTTGTTTATATATATTGTTATTTACATTACATTTGGTAAGGTAGTAAGTTTTAGAGACCTAAAATGACGCGATAATGTGTCGAAAGTACCTTTATAATAAAATTTAATACAAATATTTTCACACATTCCTGGATTGCACCTAAAAATTCCCAACTACAAATTCAGCAAACCAGAACCATGTACAATATTTACGTACTGTACAATATTTAGGTACTGATGAGGGCAAGGCACTGAAACATATGGCGTCGGGGAAAAACCTTATGAGTTCTTGGCCTAATATTAGCGTCTTAAATAAAGAGTATAAAATCTCTAGATCTCTGCGTGTTTTTAGCCCAATATTTGCATCTTGATGTAAGTGGATAAAATCCACAGGCTATAGTCAGCAAAAATCACAAGAACTTTCAAAATATTGATAATTAAAGTTTGTGAGCTGAATATTTACCCAAAAAGATAAGTTTACTCCACCACAAGTCTATTGTTTAACCAAATATTTGCACTAGCACAATCAACGCACGAATAATATATATAAAATATATATATATATTGTTTCGCATTTCATTATGAGGATTTGTAAATCCTCATAAAAAGCGTCTTCAATAGTCGGTGCTTAAGCCTATAATTGCTCGCTTTCTTTTTTTTTGTTCAGTCTTTTCGTTCTTTTTTTGTTGATTTTATTGTGTTCTTTTTTACGCTGTTTGTTTGCTCCGGGTACTTTTTTTGTTTTTCCCGTTGTACGGGTATCGGTCGTTTTTTGCCTGTTGCTTTTTTAATTTTTGTTGTAATCGAGCGTGACTTAATTTCGCACATTCCCCCGCACAACACAATGCACGGCTGCACGGATGGTTATTTGTTTAATGGGCAGCCGACTGAGGACTGACGGCCGCTGCTCTTCAGCATCGTCAACATAATAATATTGAAATGTCTCTATTATGTGCTTTGCCTGATTAAAAACAAACAATTACCTAAGGGACCACTCCAAGCGCCACAGCTACAGCCGAGAGAGTGTGTGTGTGCATGCGAGTGTGCCACCACTCTAATTACTCGCTGGTAATTTAAATACTTCAATTATGCGAGAATTTAATCAACGGAGCAATGGGCTCTATAGCACGACTGAGGATTAATCGAAAATTATCAAAGAACTTTGCGCCGAATGCCTCCGAAATTGCTTTTTGCAAAGTCAAGTGTGTGTGTGTGAGTACACACAGGTAAGAGCTTAGGTGATTTACCCCCGCCGCCACCTGCTTTGCATGAACTATCGCTCGACATTGCGATGGAGGGTGTGAATTTTCGGGAGGGCGTGTGTGGCAGCGAGGGCCACAAAGTTTGCAACATTGATTAGGCCAACGAGTTTTAATGTTTACTTTATTAGGCCGCGTAATTAGGGTAACAATTAGGGTAGCGGGGCGTGGCTGGGGTGAGCTCTCGGAGCTCTCTCGGAGCTTTGCTGTAAATATAAATGTAATTAACATGTTACACACACTAAAAAGTAAGCGGCATAAATTATACATCCAACGATTTGGCAGTCCCCTCACATCCTGCACCGGCTGCTGCTCTTGCTTCTGCTTCTACCTCCTGTTTCTGCTCTTGCTCTTGCCTCTGCTTCCTGCTCTGTTTATTATTCAAGCACGCGCCGTCGATGAAGTCCAGGATTCAGGATCTACGATAGGTGCCAAACTACGGTCGCGACACTCAGCTATACACCAGCCAACAATGCCCGACAAAATAATAGTTCGCAGAGAATTTAAGAATATAAAACTAAGCCTAAAAGGGGTGCGAGTTTTGCCTTTAAAAATTGAGTTTCAAAAATTCATGTGAATAGATTTATGTATGATTCAATCCAAAAACTTAAACCTAAGCATAGTCGCTCTTAAAAAAGGAAACAAACCTACCTAATTTCATACGAAATGAAAGGAAAAAAACATTTTTCATAGACTAACCAAGCCGGAAGTGAGAAAATCAGGATGTTATTATTATTTCGACCCCGCTTGTATGCCAACGCAACTTTCGCTCTCCGTAAATTTTAATTAGAAACTGCCGCTATTAACTTAGTCAAGTGCTGCGTGTCCTGTTTCCGCCGCCGCCCCATCGCAGCGCAACAGCCATTTTCCCGGCTAAGTTTTCCGTATGCATATAAATGCCGGGGGCGTACGGCCAAAAGTGGGCGTCTCCCGAAGTTTTTGGCAGACGACAGCAAACATGGGGAAACCTCCTCGCCTTCGGCTCCACATAAAGCAAATTTTGAATGAAATAAAATAGTTTTCGAGTCGAATTGGAGTCTGAATTTGCATTTATGACTCAGCCGGGGGATGGGAGCCAGGCATTCAGGGCCAAACGGAACTGAGCTCCGGCCTTTTCTCCCGGGTGGGGACGGGGCCGCATAGCAGTGTCAACGGCCAAACGTTCACGCCATTGATAGATGATACCTTACCCGCAGCACCTGTTGCTCTCAGCTTCCGCTGCTGCTGCCGTAGCTGCTGCTGCTGTGTGGCTTTTGGCTTTCAAACATTTCGCATTGATGGCTTTAAGCTTAGTCACGCTGATGGAGCGTCGAACCTGAACGAATCGGGAGTGACCTGCACCGCAAGAGATACGTTTATCAGCAGATAATCTGCGAGAGGCATGCCGCTAAATTTCCACCAAAACGAATGGGGATTTTTTTTTGGTTCGTGGGCCAATCTAAATATTTACTTTTAGTTTGAAAGCAGGGAAAAATATTGCGCAAAAAAAAAAGAAAAAAAAGTAGCATACAACAAGTTGGTCTAAAGTTTGAGACAAATATTTACATTATAATCATTTTGAATATAGGAAAATATTCATGGTTGATGGAGGAATTTTTGCTGTTTTTATGGTTAAATGTGTGATTATTATTCCTAAAAATGGCATCTGCCATTTGTTTAGGTTTTTCATTCAATGAAATTGGACAGCAAAGAGATCTGTTCAGTTTTATAAACATAAGTACGATAAATATTTACAAATTCTTTGAATTTTCTCTCTTTTTTTGCCGTATTTAAAACGGGTAAAAGATACTCCAAACTAATATGCCTCATTCTACACCCTGTTGAGCAAAAATCAAATAAAAATCACCTAACAGTAACTAGTTTAGCATATTTAATTCCCGCTCAGCTACGGCGACTGATGACGATCGCAATTTGTCAATCGGAGCCGATCGGCGACTTGTTTTTTCGTAGCTCTCTCGTAATGGGGGATTTTCAGTGGGATCGGGGAGTCAGTGCGAAATCGTGGCTTGGCCGAACCGCAGCTACCGCAGGGCAGACATCCGCAGACAGCGGCCGCCGCTTCGCGTTGGGGAATCCGGCTATCATTTATCAGTGGAATGTGAGAAATGTACGGTATCAGGCAGAAGCAGCAACACCGCAGACCGCACTCGCCCACCTATTACACACATCTCGCATCACGTATACGCACCCGCACCCGCACCCGCAACCGAGACCGTCCGCACCCCCTTTTGCAATTAAGGCCGACAAACGTTGGCTGTCTTGAAAGTGTTTTTGTGCCCTGAAATGAAATATAACGAATCTTCTTCCACTTTCGGCGAAAGTCAAAATCCAACTTGTTTTCTGTCAAGATTCACGGCATCAGACCGAATAAAAGTCAAGGGCACACACAAGACACAAGATTACGAGTGTAAACAACAAGTTAACGCTGTGAGCTAAATTTATAAATAATACAACATTTTATACGTGGGTTGTATCGAGAAATTGTAAGGAATTTGAGGCGAAAGAAAGGAAACATAAACAAGACATTAATTGAGCAATAAAATTATTGATTTAATATTGCTCAAGGCTTGATGACGTCACAGGTCGTTTGTTTGTTATTTGAAACAATATTTACATTGTAGATGTTGATGCAGGGTTTCTTATACTTCATAAATATATTCCAGCTTAAAAAAACCCAAGAAAACCTTACTAAACCCAAATCCTCTATATATTCTCTCACACAGGGTATAGCCAACACATGCAGCAGACAAATCTGGGCAATGGCGTGGGCACTGCCCGTCTTATATCCCGCTCCGACTGGGGCGCCCGCCTGCCCAAGTCCGTGGAGCACTTCCAGGGACCAGCTCCCTACGTCATAATCCATCACTCGTACATGCCGCCCGTGTGCTATACCACGCCGGATTGCATGAAGAGCATGCGGGACATGCAGGACTTTCATCAGCTGGAGCGGGGCTGGAACGATATTGGCTATAGCTTTGGCATCGGAGGCGATGGCATGATCTACACGGGTCGCGGCTTTAACGTTATTGGAGCACATGCCCCCAAGTACAATGACAAGAGCGTGGGCATTGTCCTGATCGGAGATTGGCGAAGTGAGTAGAGTTTTAACTTCAAAATACAATTTTGATCTTATAGAAGAGAAACTCTTCTTTCTTTTAAAAAATACTTATTAAGAGTTTTATTTTATTTCACCTTTTAGCGGAACTTCCCCCTAAGGTAATGTTGGATGCCGCCAAGAACCTGATCGCCTTTGGTGTGTTCAAGGGCTACATCGATCCCGCCTACAAGCTGCTGGGCCACAGGCAGGTGCGCGACACCGAGTGTCCCGGCGCCAGGCTCTTCGAGGAGATCTCCAGCTGGCCGCACTTCACACACCTGAACACCACCGAGGGCAGCACTCCCACACCAGTTGAACCCCACGCACACACTGGAGCGCCTTCTTCAGTAGCACCGCAGGCGCCACCCCAAGTGCCTCACCAAGTGTCTCCCCAAGCGCCAGCCCCATCCCCGCCAGCTGCTGTGCACAAGGTCTAGCCAAGAGGAGGAGTTTGGAGACCCATACCAGCGCAACGCAGTTTAAGAGAAGCCACAACGAGCTCGGCTCCCCGCACAACGCCAAGGAGTTCATTCAGTATTCATTAGATGTCTCTTCGAACATTTCACAAATAAAGCAATTTCTAGATGATAACACTTAAGCATAACCCCCCAGCCAGTTGCTCTTTGTATCCACGACTCCTCCACACTTTTCCCCGTTCGCACTTGTCAAATCAAATAGCAATTAATTTGTGTCAAATTCGATTTCGATGGCGCGCAAGTTTTGTGCTCGGCACGCGCGCCAATGAAAATGTCGGCGAACCCGCAAATCGAAAGGTTTTCCGACCATTTTGGCAGCCACTCTCCATGGGGGTTCGACATAGCCAACAAAAAAAACACAACATACACAAAATTCTAGATTCAAGTCCGTGCATTATTAAAGGCCTCGGGGGGATGTCGGATATATTCCAACTGCAAACCAAAGCCCAATCGCCTCTAAGCCGATTTTTTAAAGTCCCCAAACATATGTTTTTTTGATGTGGGATAAAACGGCAGCTTTTTATGGAAAATAATATGTATAAATATAATTAATATTTTGCCAGTGCCATATTATTACTGTGGAAAAGCTGGACTGGAAATTTCTATTGGTTGCCAATCGGGAATTTATACTGCGTGGGAGTGCAGATTTTGGCTATTTAATTTGGGATACTTTTTGGCTGACTCTGACGGACCAAAAAAATAACTATTGCATGCTTTTAGGCAGCGATTTAAAAGGAAACAGAAAAAAATATATATTTGATGGCG
Source organism: Drosophila parvula (assembly GCA_018904695.1). Lineage (NCBI taxonomy): Eukaryota > Metazoa > Arthropoda > Insecta > Diptera > Drosophilidae > Drosophila > Drosophila parvula. Next base: position 11,397 of record JAEIIG010001622.1, read on the forward strand.
AACCTTTTGCAAAGTTAAATAAGTACTGGTGGTGCTGACATTCGACATGCGCTTTAATTACACTTTTCCGCCATAATTGCTATCAGTTAGTGCAATGATTTTTATTGCGAAAATAAGAGCACTTTTCTATCCCAAATATATGATATTTAAAATGGTTATAATTCTACTTTTAAGTAATGTATTAGTCTGTAACTTTAAAGATTGTTTTAGGGTGAATGTAAAACTTTAATACTTTATGAAGATAAACAGAACCCTTGGCTCGTTTAGTTCTGCAGGTTTGGAAAGAAGCCCTTGGATGGCAAATGCACGAATATAAAGCATATTTCTACCCTATATAACATATGGCATATTTTAAATTGATATAATGCTGAATACACAGTATGTTTAATAAAATTAACAGAACCCCTACTATAGATAACATATTAGCTTGAAACTTAATAGATATATTAAAAATGAATCTACAACATGGACACTCTAATAATTTAAGCCGAACCCTTGTTTGTTTTACCACTACAGGTGTCGAAAGACGTTCCTGGTTAGTAAATGCCCAAATAAGAATTGGCGAAAATCCCATTTCTACCCCATAGATTGCATTTTATAAATGTTTATATTGCGAGTGCTAACTAATGTATTAGTCTGAAACATCATAGGTTGATTTAGAGAGAATGTACACCTTGGAAACTGTAATAATATTATCCGAACCTTTGTCTGCCTTAGCTCTACTGGCGCGAAAAGAAGTTCATGCTCCCCCAGCTAGTCTAGCCCTAGTCCAATCGATTAGCAATCATTGAGACTATAAATACGGCCACGCACCGATCGATCGATCGATTGCTGCACTCCCCAGAAATGTCAACCCCTAACTGAGTGAATCGGAGGAGCGACCACCACTTAGGAGACAATGTAAATATTGAAGGCGGAGATCATCGGAGAGAATCATCGCATTGGGACCGGACAGAACGCCGAACAGAAGCACTAATGGGTTTGGACTTTCTAGACGAGTGGTTTTTATCACAGGGTAAGAGAGGCCGCCTCCCCCCACTCACTATTCACTCCCCCCTCCGTCTCTCCAAAATGAAATTAGCTGCGACGCCCACACCCACGTTCATGCCGCTCGGGAAACTTGCGTAATTGTGGCCCATTCACCGTGAGGAGGCGGCTGATAAGAGCCGCCTAATGAGCAGGCAGGGGGACGCCGCATCCTTGAAGTGGGCCACATAGCTGGTTATTAATAATTCCATTGAACTGCACCTGCCATAAGGTCAATCCAAGCCGCGCCAACGTCCCTCGGCCCGAAAAACGAAAAGATGCTAAAAATATTCTCCTCTGTCGGTCAACAAAAAATTTTCATTTCACTTCATTATGCTGCTCTCTCGCCGACAAAAGAAAATTGAAAGAGATAATGTAGAGAGAAGTCCCAAGAGAGCTTACCAAAAAGAGAGAGAGTGTGTGAAAATTTTGAAATTTTTCAGGCATCGCCTGGCTGTTGGAAAATGTATGAATTTAGTTTTTGAAACGCCGTCATAGGCGCTGCTGCCTCCGCTGCTGAGAAGGTTCACTCTACGTCAGTGTGTGTGTGTGTGTGTGTGCGGGTGTTAGTGTGAGAGTGTGTGTGTGTGTGGTGTTTGCGGGTGTCTGACCCAGCCAATACACACGTATGGCACACATTCGGTGTACATATAGAGGACAATACAACGACGCGAACGATGTGCAACGCAGCAAACTGCAGCGAAACCGAGCGAATGAACCAATTAATACACATAATAAAAATCCAAAAAAGAAATATAAAGAGAATCGGAAAAATATCTGCAACCAGACTGAAAACAACCGTGAAATATATCCACAAAATATAAAAATAAAATTCGTGTACATTTTGGATGGCAAAATACGCAGAACATTCGCTTTTGCTTAGCTCTTGTCACCGGTGGCGCGGCCAATCGATCTAATAAATCTCTCTGGAGGGGCGGCGTTATGAATGGCCGCCTGACTGTTCCCGAAATATCACTCCGGGCGATATTTTTAAACACTTGTGTTGACAGGCAATCTTAGGATGAAATATGGCCCTGGCATTATTTTGCCATTCCAAACGCGAATTCCGTGCGACTTTCGAGCCAAATTAGCCAGAGTCTCGTTAACAATTTTAATTGAAATTTCAGTTTTTTCTGGCTCGCTCTCATTTTGCACTTTCCTCTCTTGCAACGTTGGAATATACAGTAGAACTTTCCTACAATCGAATTAGCCAACTGGCCACAGAAAATGTATCGGAAGGAGGAAAAGAGGATTCTCTCTCTTATCATTCCTTTGGCGTTTCGCTGGGGGACCTTCAAACTTTCGCAAAATGTAAAGAAAACTAAGAACTCTTTGGAACAGCTGTGGTCTATGAATTACTCGAGAACTAATGAGCCAAAAAGTGGTAACATAAATTAATTATGTTACACTTGCCCCAAGCTCTCCATTTCAAATCCCTAGAGAGAGAGTAAATTATTCGCGTCATGGACGCTTTGCTGTATTCCTAAGTATAATTTTTATTTGCATGTCATGTTTAATTAACGCCTCCATGATGCAGGAAAGACCGAGAAAGTGTTCCGTCGGCCTGGCCAAAAAAAATTTGCAATCGGCCCGAGCGGGAGGAATTGAAATGAATATGGACGACGACATGGACTGCGGGCGGGAAAAAGTGGGCGGCCATGGAAATGGCAATGGAATGAAACAAATTCGGATTTCATTCTGCCTCCTCGCGTTCGGTCTTTTTTGGTACACTTTTCTTTTTCGTTTTTCGGTTTTTTTTTTTGCAGCTTGTTCTTTTTTTTTTGTTGTTGTTTTTTCTCCATACACCCCAGTTTTGTGTACGTTTTGCTGTCTACTTTGTGAAACGAGCCAGTTGAATAAAAACAAAAGCAACAATAAAAGCAGAGAAAAGCGGACGGAAAAGTGAGAAAAAAAAAAAACGAAAAATATCTGGCTAAAGACGAGAAAGCGCCAGAGAGATGTGTTTCCTTTCATTCTTTCGATTTGATTCCGCTCTCTCACCCTCTCTTTCGACTCTTTTACGTTCTTTTTTTTCCGACTCTCTGCGGCACAAAGAACCTAAAATTAAATATTTTCGCCTTTTACATATCGCAGCCAGTGGCAGAGCAAATCGTTTCTGTTTCTGTTATTGTTGCTCTATTCCCATGCACTCCGCCGCCTGTTGTTGCTGCTGCTGCTGTTTATTGGAGTGCATATGTACGGACGGAAGGCGAGGCGGACGGACGCCCATTTAGCTGGACATATTCGCACGCAAGAACAGTTGTGGTTAGGAGAATAGGTGTCCCCTAAATCGCATTTAATTTCTTTGATTTCTTTTTGTAAAGTGTTTTATTTCCCATAAAAAGTCTTTTTAATTCTTCAGTTCAAAGTCATTGAAGTCTTGTGGAAAATAAGAGTAACTTTTAAAGTTGTATTCTCAATTTTCTGATATTTAAACTATAATTAGCTACCTAAACTATAATAAGCGAAGTTTTTTTTTATATTCAGTGAGGTTTTAAAAGCTCAAAAAGAATGTTGATGATAAACATGAAAATATAATATCAAAATCATGAAATAATCAATATTTAAAGGACTATTCAGTAATTTTGATTGAAAGTTTTACAAATATTGTTCAAAAGTATAGAAAACCATTCTGTAACTTGCAAAATACTCAAATTGACACGGAATTTGATACCTTAAACAGTTTATTGCTTACTTTTCAACCCCCTTATAAGGGACTTAAAATTTCTATCTAATTTTGTTTGATATAAGTTGAAATTTAGTATAAAGGAATACTGGAATATGTTATATATCTTTGAAATTAATCAATTTACATTACATTTTTGTTATTAAATATTTATTTTCATATTTGTTTAAAACCATCTTCATACTTAGATTACAATTTGAACTAATTTTAAAGTTTTTTCTGGTAACTAGAGAGTTTATTTTTAAATATTTAAAACTTTTAATTAAAGACGACTTATTTTGTACAGAATTTCGCTTAATCACTACTTTTTTGACCACCACTGTTTGCTGTTTTTGCCTGTGCTTGCAAAAGCATTCCTCTCAGTTGGGATTTGTTGATGCATTCGCTCGGTGTCCCCCGTCTCCGTCCCCGTCCCCGTCCCTGCTTCCGTCCCCGTCTGGCCTCTGCCTCCACCTAAATCTCTATACCCGTATCCATGGATGTCCCTGTCCATGACTATGACACAAAGGCCTACATTCTGTCTCTTGGCGGCAGCGGTGGCAACAGCTAGCTAAGCTAATGAGCGCATTCAGTTAAAAATAACATTGAAAATGAAACATACCCAAATATACACGAATTGAAATGAATTGAATCGTATTGAAAATATCTCAAACAGCTGTTGCTCATCGTCGACAGCGGACCACGAATAAAATTCCCAGCAACAAAAATTCGCGCAGTAAAAACAAAAATAACATAAAAATCTATACTGAAAAAATCAACGCGTAAAAAAAGAATTATCAAAAGTAAAATAGAACTCGGCGGGCCAACAACAAAAACAAGAAACGTAGAAAAAAAAATTCGAAGGAAATAAAATACACGGAAAATCTGAATGAAAGAACTTTTTCGGACAACTTGCGACTCTCTCCCCTGACGGTGCTGCTAATGTGCAAAGTTTTGTGTTTTCATCAGCAGGAAAAACAGCCAGAAAATCCACGGCAAATTATTTAAAAAGAGTGTGCGAATAGACGGGCGACGACATCGGCCCCTGGAGAATTAAACAGCCATAAACACCAGGGAAAAAAAAACAAGCACCAGCGAGTAAATCCGGACCAGTCCCGGCGAGCAGTTGAGATGCCTTTTGTGACGCCCCGCACGGGGACGAGCAGTGCAAGCAGTGCACCCGGCGGACGCACCACATTCCGCCCACCATGGGTAAAGGATGACGGCGGCGCCTCTGCCTCGACCAGCTCCACAAAGCCCACCACCACGCCGTGGGCGAAGAAGACCGCAGCAGCGACGACGACAGCTGCCAGTCCGGCGACCAAGGAAAATGGCGAAAAGTCCACCACAACAACAACTAAGCCAAAGGCAGCTGCAGTCGCCAAGAAAACCACCACTACGACCGCTGAACCGACCAAAAAGGTGCCCGAACCGGCCAAGAAGGTAGCTGAGCCCGCCAAGAAGGCGCCGGAGCCTGTCAAGAAGGTGGCGGAGCCCGTGAAGAAATCTTCACTGGCGGCCAAGAAGACTCCTGAGCCTGTAACAGCCAAGAAAGCGCCCGAGCCCGTTAAGAAGGCAACACCGACCGCTGTGACCAAGAAGCCGGTGTCGGTACTTAAGAAGAAGAAGGAGCCAACACCACCACCCGAATCCTCCTCCGAGGAAGAGGAGAGCGAGGAGGAGGAGGAGGAAGAAGAGACCGAAGAGGAGACCGAATCCGAGGAGGAAGAAGAAAGCGAGGAGGAGAGCGAGTCCGAGGAGGAGGAAAGCGAAGAGGAGGACACCACCGTCGATGAGAAGGTGCCGGAGCACGTGCGGAAGGCGGCCCAGCTACGCCCGACCACCGTCAACAAGAAGCCGGAGCCAGAAAGTGAGTTGAGCCAACGTTTCACAATGGAAAAGCCCAAGCTGCGCAGCGTGGTTGTCAAGCGGGACAAGTCGATGAAGAAAATGGCCACCGTGGACGACGACGAGGCCGAGGAGGGTGAGACCGAAGAGGATCGCGAGCGGCGACGACGCTTCAAGCTGGAGAAGCCCAAGCTGCGGCATGTGAAGCGCGAGGAGAAGCCGCTGCCCAGCAAGAGCACCGATGACCTGGCCAAAATCCGGCCCGTGCTCAAGAAGGTACCCAAGATCGATGAGCTCCTCAAGGAGCCGAAGGAGGAGCCCAAGCCCGAGTTCACGACAAAGACCCTGCGTAAAGCGTCTCTCAAGCGCGAGGCGAGCATCAAGAACGGTAAGTGGTCCGATCTGAGCCGATCTCAGCAGCTCCACCTGTGATGGAACCTAACCCGATGCCCGACTGGATTAACCCCGATTAACCTCTGCAGATGGATCGACTCAACAAGCGCTGTAAACTATCGCCCCTTTGCTTCTCTAATGTCTAATGTCTAATTTCTAACCCAGAAGATTTTTGTACTTACGTTAGGGGGAAGCTGATATATATTCTATATTTTTTTTGCACATTCCGTTTTTGGGACTTTCGTCGGCCCTGGCCAAAAGGCAAGGCCATTGCCCAGTGGCCATTGGGAGAGAGGCGCAAACAAAACAAAATAATGCGTCATCATGGCGTATGAGCGATATGTGCAGGAGATTCGCTCAATGGGGATGGGAGCGTGAGCGCCCAGTTGAGAGTTTATCTGATGTGTCATGGATAATATATATTCTTGGTGAATATTTATTAGTTTTTGGGTTTTGGCAAACATCTAGCATAGACGTTTAATGGGGCGTATGAGTGATATGGGGGTGACGAAAGTAAAGCTGAGGACGTTTTTCTGATGCATACGGGAAAAAATTAATAAGTATTTATTTAAATTGTTTAATATTTTTTAAGGGATAAGTTATAACTAGAGCTAGCAAGATTGATTCTCGCTTACCTAAAAATTCGCAGCTTTATTGAAAACGAAATCAAAGGTACGTTTCAGCTCGGATCTTTATCCCTTCTCTCTCTGTTAGAAGGCGAGAGCAGACTTCGCTCTCTTGACATATGTATGTGACGAAGAGACGTAACAAAAGCGAGAGAGGCTCTTTTAAGTTTCTACGAGAGCGGATTTCGCTCTCTTTACATATTTATGTGACGAAAAGACGTAACAAAAGCGAGAGAGACTGTTTTAAGTTTCTGCGAGTGCAGACTTCGCTCTCTTTACATTCATATTTATGTGACGAAAAGATGTGGCACAAGCGAGAGATACTTGTAAGTTTCTTTTCGGTCGTTCTCTGAGAGAAATCGAATGATCAAAAGGGCTAAGCTCATTTTAAGAGCTCTAATATATAGTATACCAATGAAACGTCAAAAAACGCTTATCTAGCTTACTTGATAAATGTCCTTAAAGGTACTATAGTTTCATATTAAGATATCATTTAGAACTCAGGTTCTATTTATTATTTCCTCACACCATTTAAGGAGCTCCAACCATAGAAGCTCTAACCAGTTATCCGCAACAAATGCATATCGCCAAGATTAAAAACAAATTTAATAACATATTCCTCTGAACATTTAAGTAAATCTCAATTTTTTTCCATGATATGAAATTCATTTATTGGATTTTTGCGCTGAGCAAAGGTTGTAGTGTGAACATGTTTGCCCCTTTTTAATATCAAACGAAATCGTTTCTCTCACGCTGCCATCAATGTCTGTTACCTGTCGCTCTCAGCCATCGCGGTCTGCTCATTTATAAAAACGCAGGAAAATATATGAATACGGATTGCCAGAGTGCACAAATATTCGCATATAGAGGAATATGGGAATTTATATACTTGAAATGAATGTGTAAAAAATATATTTCATCAAAATGTTTCGCCCGAAACAAAAACCACAAAGCGCACACGGACAAGGGACAGCGAGAACAGAGGGACACACAGTGGGAACAACAAGGCTATAAACCAATATAAATATCATTTTTTATTTATTAAATTTTAGTGAGTGTTGTGCATTGAGCCGAACGGGGCGCAAAGTGTTTTCCTGCCAGCCTGCAATTGCGAGTGGGTTTTATTTTTGGGTTTCAATTCCGTTTTCCGGGGAGGATACCATCATCACCCCAGACCTCCCTGCTTTTTGGAAGTGCAAACAATACAAAGGTATGCCGGAGCAAACGTTCTCTAATTCCGTATTTATTGCCACACACTCTCTCAACTCTTGAGGAGGCTGTAATTTTGTAATGGACTTTCCCGCCGCGAGGCTGGGTAAGATTGTTGCCAAGGCAGGAGGAGCAAGGGTTCTTTCGAAAGACAAAGAACCCGGTCGAACGACAGTGCGTTGCATAAGTATGCCGTCACCTGGCCTCAAAATTGAATTGCAGGAAGCCGACCCGTGGGCAAGGCCTCAAGTTTCCCCCTGGGGGCAGGCAGGCAACTAAAATGAAGTGAAAAGCTCGTTAGGCCCCTGGAAAAACCGAACGGGATAACCGGGCAACAGGGGAGGGGCTAAAGGCTACGTGTGAGGCAGTTAACTTGCCTTTGTCCCCGTCCTAATCAGTGGGCAATAACGTGACCGCAAATGCCTCCTAATCTTGACCGACAAACAAAAGGATCGAAGAGGAGGAGACTGGCCAAAGAGGTCACTAAATAAAATGACCAAAAAACGTTGTCCGCCAAAAATAAAACAGAGCAACGTTTGTCCTTTTTAAAGCTGTCACCCTATCAAAAAAAAAAATAAACCAAAAAATATATATAGGAAAAAAAAGGGAGCAGCAAAGAAGGCCACAAGGAAAAGAAGAAGACGAAACATTTATTTAATGTGTTCAGGGGCAAGTCCTGGAAGGAGGGTCCTCGCTTGAGTGGAGTGGAGTGGAGTTTCTTTTTATGGTCTAAGCAAAATTCATGATTATTGCTCATTCTGTCAAAACTACAACATAAAATGGAATGTTTTAAAGCCAGATGAGGAATGGTAAAGAGGCATAAGGACACGGGCGACCAGAGAGAGTTCTGGGGTTCCGGTTCCCCTGTCCCCGCTCTGGAAACCCGCAACTATCGAATGATAAAAGGCCAACTTCGGACTCGAATTGGAACTTGGAATCTTCGGGAGTGAAATTTAGTGGGCTGAGTAGGGGTCGAGCCGAAAGCTGCCAAAGATATATGGGAATGTGCTTGATAGAGTCTAACTAAATGCGCCATTTATATTCAAATATCCGCCACTAAAAAACAAAACGAAATAAAAGACGTCGCTGGCCGCAAGTTCCCTGTCCCTGTCCCTGTCCCTGTCCCTGCCTCTGCCCCTGACCCTGCTCGGATGTCTTCAAAGAACCAGAAGCGGCAGGACAAAAATATTTTCTTTTATTTAAATGAGCCTCATCTCTATGTATGCGTGTGTAGATGCGAGACATGTAACGGCTGCGCCCCATTTTTGTGTTTTTTTTTTTGGGAAATTCCTAGTCCCTCTCCTCTGTCTTCCTCCGTTTCCTTGTGGCTCCTTTCTTCGCGTGGTTTGTCAGGGTCAAGTGGGTGGTGGGTTGCAGACTCGGGTCTGCTGTCATTAGAAATGTCGACTTTCAATAGGTAAGGCTGCTGGCGATGTTTCTCTCTCTGGGTCCCTGTATCCCATCCAACGAAGCATAAAAGATGATTAGGCTCTTTCAAATTTAGAAATAGCGTGGTCAAAATGACGTAAAAGGAAATCGTTCAAAGCTCACACACACACACCCACACACAGAGAGAGAGAGTCCCTCATATTGGCCAATAGCTTTTGGCCATAATTATACTGGGCGACAATGAAATGGTTGACTGCATAATTGGATTAGTGTCCCCCAAACGATGCCAGAAACAAATCCAAATTGAAATTGAATTTTCTAATTGGACTTAAGGCCCATCACCTAGGGCACAAAGGGAATTAAATGAGGGTTACCGTCAAGCGGAAACCTCAAAAACGTTTAATAATCACAAAAGACATTATTATATTAGGAGAAATTTAAAGAAATTAAAACAGCGCTCTCCAGATTAGCGAAATGAATTAATGCGCTAAATAATTCCTACTGAAATTATACCGAAAATAACACTGATAATGCAGGAAAATTAAAATCCTGTTTTTAAGCAGAATCATTTTCAAATGCTCACCATTTTTGGGGGGAAAACAACATGCATAATTTCAGAGCTAATAGGGTTCCAAATAGTTTGCCAAATCCCCCCCATGTAATCCCTGTTAGACCCCTTCTTGCACTGGGTTCTGGCCAAGCCAAAAACGCTAATCATACGGAGAGGAGCACCGAGGGAACTCCCTGCCACTCTCTCATTCCGCCATGAAATATATGGGCTGGCTGAGCGGTGCTTCATCATGCCCCGGCAGACAATGAAGGAGCGCACCAGCCTGGAAGCTGGGAAGTCACTCATCGGGCGGCAGGCAGCAGTCCATGAGCAGGACTCTACTGTTCCTACCCTTACCCACTCCCAAGGTACCACCTACACTAGCAGAATAATTCAAAATTTAAATATTTGCTAGCCTTTCTTACTATTTAGTAAACAAAAATACAGGTTGACCGTACTAGCAGTATTGTGTCATAACATTTATTTAAAGTTACCCATAAAATAAAATATAGAATATAAGAATACATATCACTTAGGGTGACTTTAATGTTAAAACATATTGAAAATGTGAAAGAAATTGATACTCTTTTAAGAGTTTTACTCCTTAAAAAATGGCCAGAGTGATTGTATTCGCTTAATAGTGTCATAGCCGCATTAAAACTTTTTTTAAGAGTCAAGGACCAAACTGCTAATTATTTTGCCAGTGTACCCAGTACCAGTTACGCAGTAACAAGTTCCCCTTTCCCACACTTCATTTTCCCCAGGACTTTGCCAGTTTTTGAAGACCCTGGCACTCCACACTCCTCCGACTTGATTCAATGACAACGGCAACATTTGTGCATGCATAGAATATTCTGCTGATGATAACACAATGAGCCAGGGGCTCGGATACCAAGGGGGTCGCGTCGGGTCCATACCCGGGCAGTGGTAGGAGCGGGAGCAGACCCGGGAGTGAGCTCGCAAAATTTATGTTTACATACCCCGCTATTCATTCTGCGACGTCGTAAGTGCGGGCTTTGCGGTATATTAAGTGGGTAGCATCATCTCGGAGCTGGGAGCTCCCAGCTCAGAGATCCGACCAGACCTCACTCCTTCCAACTGGCAGTGCTTGCTTTTTATTTAAATAAGAAATAATTTTGTCGACATGAATGAATGAAGACTTTTATCTGCCCGGCACCCTTCCTTCTTCTTCCTTTTTTGTGGTTGCTGCTGTTGTTGTTTAGCCATCTTTTGTTTCTTGTTCGCTTCCACTTTTGTTTGCCACTGATTTAGGATAACTGTCAGGGGGGTAAGAGCACAAAAAGGAGGGTTCCTGGTGGCTAAGGGGGGCGCCTTTGTCCATAAATTACTAAACCGAATTAAGCGCAACTCACTAAACGCGTCCTCAATTGGCTGTCCAAAAAGTTGACCACGTATTTTAATCAGAGCTCCCCAAAAGCAGTTCATTAACATGCAGACCGGGATAGGTTCAGCAGCGGAGGAAACTAGGGGTGCCCCGAAAAAATAGGTGGTGGAAATCCAGGAGGTAACGGAGCTCTAGACAATAATCAAGTTGCTCGTTTGCTCTGATTTCATTCAGTAAAGTAACACGAGTTCGGATTAGTTCCACTGCCTCTGTCTCTCCCTCTCTGTGGGTGTGCTTATCCAGTTTCCCAGGTGGAGGGGAGAAGATGGTGTTTCAGACACTAATGCACCGCAAAAGGCAGCCAACCACTTAAAGATTAAGTGCAGATCCAGCCAGGCGCAACCGAGAAACCGAAAACCCAAAAAAGAGATGGAGAGGGAGGTGGTATGAGCCGGTTCTCAGACAAAGGATAAAGCCTTGGGTGGCCTTGGCTACCCAAAGCCCCCAGAACCACCTCCTGTCGACGAGGGTTCACTCAAACAAAGCTAATTAACAGATTTGTCAGCTTTTCATCACTTGGCGGCGCCCTCATTGTTTTCCTCCTCTTTCTGCGTTGTTTGACTTTTACACTTTTTTAACAACAAAAAGCGTAGAAAGAGACAGGGCAAGAAATGCAAAGTATTCGATAAAAAATTAACAAGAAAAAATAATAAAGACTTTTGATGTAAGTATATGTGTGTGCCTGTGTGTGTGGGCGTGTGGGTGGGATCGAAACTGGAAAAGTTTTTCAATTGTTAATTACGAGGCCAAGGAGGAAAGATGGGCGACCTCGAAGTTGGCTCGGAGGTGGAATGGGCGGGCCAAGGGAGACCTCTCCACTGCCTCGGAAAGTGTAGATTGTTAGGCCAACAATTTAAGCGGAAATTTATTAGAAACAGCTGGCTGCAAGGGGTCCCTCGAACACTACCAATCCTAATTGGCCTCGTTAACAGAACACCAAGACGAAGAACATGAATAAGAAAAAAGCACAGCCGGAAAGGGTGACGGGCAGTCCCGTCTCAGCCAGCAGAGTTTAAACTAACTTAAACCCAAAGCGAGCTAGTGGGAGTGGGAGCCAGTCGAGCGCAACCCGCCAAAGTAAAAAATGCAATCAAAGTTTGGTGCCCGCCCTCTTCGGCCTCGGCCAACCAAGCGCCCGTCTGCCCGTCCACCGAATTGAATGGTGTTAAGGCAATAAAACACCATCAAAGCCAGCTCCAGGTCCAGGTTCCAGGACGAGGCCGAGGACGAGCCACTAACTTTTCAATCTCTGCTGCAACTTCCGACAGAGACAGCCATGTGTCTGGGATTCCACCCTCGCCATTGTAATACACTGTAATCTATTAGTAGATTTTAAATCACTTTAAATGCGGGCCAAAAGTATGCTTACATTGAATTTTGTCAGAGAATTCTTTATTGCACACTGGCAGGCATTTTTTTTTTTAAATTCCGCTTAAATTTATGGCGATAAAAGTATGCTTGAAACTTAAAACAAACAAGTTCCATTGAATTTTGGTCAGCGAATATTTTATTTGCATACTTTTAGATACGCTTTTAAATCCTTTTAATATTGTAAAGATTTAAAATTGTATTGTATCAAAATTTATAAGGATTGCGATCAAAATCGATGAGTACTTAAAATCACCTGAAATGATGCCAAAAAATATGCTACAAAATGTTAAACCTTTTTTCGTTAAACCTTACAAAAGGTAACCAGCAAATATGTGATTGCATATTTTTAGAAAATGTTAAATACATTTCAGAAATAAAGGAATTTCTGTGGTGTTTTTAATTACATTGCATTAAATTCTTTCAGAGTGCATCAATAAGTTTGTTAAATTCTTTTTGTTATAGGAAATTTTTCGAGTTAATAAATCTAAATTGTAAAAACTCTGGTGCTTAATGCCTTTTTTACGTGCATTCCAACCATCCTTTCTCTTTACCCTCTATTGATATGTATGGAGGAACTTTGCCCACAACGCACAGCTAAACACATCTAAAGGGGGCGGCAAGTCCACGGGGGTAAAATAGCAGAGCCCAGCGGGAGCCGAAAGAAGAACAGCAAACAAGAACAACTGACACAAATTGCAAACTCATTAAATTAAAATTATATTTAATAACCGCGAGTGCACGCAGCCAGCGCCCGGCGATTTGCTCTAATGCCCAGCGACCAGTCCTCGCCTCGGCCCCACTTGCTGTGCAGCGAGCACCATGCCTCATTCCACCATTCCGGCAGAGAATAACCCCCCACCTCTGGGTGCATTTCTTGTTTTTGGTTTTTTTCCAGTTCCCGCCCCGCCGCCGCTGCCCTCGTTGGTGCCCAAGGCACCGCCACCGCCACCACCGCCTCTGGCACCCGGCGAAAAGCGAATACTCTCTCACACGCAAAAGGAGACACTCGAGAAGCTCAGGTAAGGACCCCATGAACCCTGATCCGGATTCCCGCATTCGGTTCCCTGAGTTCTTAGGACGACCATAACACTTTGATTCGCTTCGATTCGCAGGACACGACCGAGAAGGCGTCCGGACTGGTCCGAGATGATGAAGGAGGTGGAGAGCGGCAGGAAGCTGCGTCATGTGGCCTGCAACGATAGGTGGGTATTAACCGGCACCCGGCGGCTTAAACAAGTAGTTACAGATTGCAACACTCGCAAAAATTAAAAAACTAACTGGGGCGGAAGGTAAAGGTAAACAAAGCAGCGAAACTTTTAACTCAGAGCTTTGCCATGTTTACATAGTTAACTTTTTGGCCGAAACAAGACTGCTAAATAGTTTGGTGATTACAAATTAAATATGAGTAGGAAATAAGGGGAATAAATAACGAAAGCAAAGGAGGTTTGGTTAGAAGGTAATAAGAGATTAGCAGGGGCTGCTTAAAAATTCTCTTGGGTTCTTGAGCCCGTAACAAATTTCATAGCTGACTTTAGACACTCTTTTAATGGTTTTAAAACCCCTTCTGATATAAATTCCACTAAAAAAAATGGATAATAATTACTCGATTCGCCCCTCACAGATCTCAGCCCATCCTAACCTGCAAATCGATGACCAAAGTGGACGATAAGTTCATCTACGAGACGGAAAAGGACAACTCGCACAACAAGCTGCTCAAGCAGATCCAGGGCGGCATCAAGCTGAAGCCCACACGCACCAATGATCGCAGCAAGCCTGTCTTGGATGGTCTACGCAAGTTCCGCCGCCAAATGACCATCGAGGAGCAGCTGCAGAAATCGCAGTCCAAGGTCAACATGCTCAGCGAGGCGCCCAGCAGCCATGCCCTCGGCCCAGCCAGTACCACTGCTTTGGGAGCTGGAGGATCTCGCCCCAGCATCGTGTCAGCCATGTCCATTGACGAGGAGAGTCCCGATGAGCTGGACGACATTGATAAGATCCGCGATGATCTGCAGAGCACCAAGCAGATGCTGGCCCTGGAGCTGCGGAACCGCGAGGCACAGGAACGCGAGAACAAAAAGTTGCTGGCCAAGATTCGCACCCTAGAAACCGAGCTGGAGCGAGAGAAATCACGCGAGAAGAACCTGGAGTATGGGTCGAATGTGATCGTGGCCACAATGGATCCCACGCCCACCGCCGAACAGACCTTCGTGAACAGCCTGAAGCGCGAGGTTGAGGATGCACGCAAGGTGTCCAAGGAGGTTGAGCAGAACTACAAGAGCACCAGCGAGCAGCTGGTGGAGGCCAAGACCGAGGTGGAGGAGCAGCGTCGCCAGATTCAACTGCTCGAGCGCAAGTTGGCAGCGGCCCTGAAGGTAAGTTGGGATTCGGGTTCGATTTGAGGATGGAAAGAAAGGGATGTTGCTCAAAGTGTTGTCAGTTGAGACTGGTAATCGGTTTTAGGTTCAAATTTGGGGTCTAACCTTCCCTAACTTCTATTAACCCTTTCCTTTCGTACTCTTGCAGAAGCCAGTTTATAATTTATTTAGTCCGTCTGCTTGAAATCAGTTAAAGTACGATTTTACTTGCTAAAAATTAATCTAAACGAGTCTGCAAGGGTATTCCATGCTTCGGTTCCCGAGGCTAGACATCCTTTCTTGTTTTTAGTGTCGCCGGGGCCGGGTCGCTGCATCCGCTGAGGGCGGAAAGTAGACGGGAGCAGCTAACGAAGCCACCGCAATCAGTAGTAGCCACTTAGATCACCCACTTTAGTTATTCCCAGTAGCCACTGTAGCCAGAGAAACAGATCAGCTGACAACACTTGACACCAGTGTAGGATGGGTCTGGGAATGGACCACCCAGGGGCACCACCTCACCTTTTACAGCCTGTACAAACTCAGAATATCTCCATTATTGACTCCGGTCTGCATACAATGCCTTTGACCTCATCATAATTGACCAGAAACTTGCACAAAGTTACTCGAGTAAAATGCAATTTCTAATTTCGGAAGACATACGTTTAATTAAAACGATGATTGGATTTTAATGTATGAAAACTCTTCATTTTTGTTGGCCAAATAAGAGAGCATTTCTTTCGTAGCTTCTCGAAACTTAATACATACATATTCATGCAATTTAAGCAGAGTTTCCCCTATGTGTGCTGTCTAAAGAAGCGAAGAAATAATCATTTTTAGCCAATTAAATTGAACTTTACTTTACGGCCAAAGGGATTTATTTTCTACAAAATATTTGAGTCAAAATATATTGCGAGTTCTGCAAAATAGCCAATTTCTCTGAATCCTGTTTTGGGACTTTGGGAAGAAAAGAAACTTCTTAGATTATCAAAATTATTTCGAAGATTTTGTATGCAGACCGCCTTTAGTACCGACCCCTAAACCGACATGCATGCTGCATGCCGCCACATCCGCCCTCCCCAGATTCCGCCCAGACCCAAGCGGAGTTATGACCCGTTGAGGACACGCCCGGGCCCGCCCCCATCCTCTGCCCATGGAAGCTTTCGCGCTCTTGCACTCCGCAGCCGACTCTGCAGCCACTAACCGATTAACCTGTTGACGCTCTCTTGCCAAGGCGACACCAAGCACTAACAGACCGCACATTAGTAATTGCTTTGCTTACGACGACGACGACTACGACGACGATTGCTTCCACTACGACCACTACCGCTCAGCAAGGCACCAGGTAAAGCCAAGCGCCGTCATCGACGCCCACACTAATCCCTATTTCTCATGTCTCCCCATTTCCTGTTCCGGTTGACCCCAGGGCGGTGGATCTATGGATGGATCGCGACGCGCCAGCGACGCGAACTTCGGGCGTGACAGCTCGCCGGAACTGGAGCCGGAGATCAGCGAGAGTGATCCGGACGAGCCGGAGGAGAAGAAGACGGAGCGTAGGGAGCGGCGGTCCGGCAAGGAGCTGAAGGTGCTGCGCAGCAAGCTCACCAAGCTTAAGGTCAAGGAAGAGGCGGCCAAGAAGGAGAAGGATGCTCTCAAGCAGGCCATGAAGAAGAACCACGTGATCCTCAAGTGAGTACAGCCCATGGAAAAGTTCTACTATGATTCCTGACCGATTCCCTGTTTTCCTTTACAGGGAGGAGAACAAGAAGTTCAAGAAGCTGGAGAAGGAGGTGCAGAAGATGGCCGCCTCTATGAAACTGGACGAGGACGACGTCGATGGCGAGGAGAAGGACGAGGATGAGGAGGAGCCCGAGGAGGAGCACGAGACCGAAGAGGAGGAGGAGGAGTCCGACGACGAGTCCGAGGAGTCGGACTCTGAGGCCAGCGAAGCGGAAACGGGCAGCGAGTCCGAGCCCGAGGTAAGTATTAGCGCCTTTTTCAGACCAAACATACCTGTGTTTATATTCCGGAATTATCCCGCAGGACTCGCCGAACTCCGCAAAGAAGGCGAACGTGGAGCCGCGGGTGAAGAAGCACGAGAGTCGGTTCGCCGCGATGAAGAAGTGCAACGTGCTGCTCCAGGCGAACGTCGACAATTTGCAGGATCAAATTGTACAGGTGCGATCGCGGGCCACCAATCTGCAGGACGAACTGGACGCGGTTATCGCCGATCTGGGCTTCTAGTCGCCGTTTCTTTAGCCCTTTTTAAGTCTCCGTTAAGTCCTTGTTGCCGGAAATTATTATTATTTTTCTGATATAAACCAACAATAATAAACAAACAAACAAACAATCTGCTAGAGATGGAAAAATATCGATATTATTCAAAGGAAGGTAGAATCGAAATTCCAAATGGTTCAGAAATTCGAAAATAGTGCAACTTCCTAGAACATAAAGTACCAAGAAGGTGGTGGTTGAGAACTTTGATGACAAAATGTGGAACGTAATAGAACGTAATCAAACAACTGCAGGCATTCTTAGCATAAGTCTGGCAATGCTATCATGACCGTAATTGAGTACATTTCCAAAGTTTTATCTGAGTTTTCTCGCATTTTTCCACGGAAAATAGTATGACCATTGAATTACAATTCAATGTCTTTCTCCTCGGAACATTCCTTGTGTAGTCTGGCAAGGCACTGACCGCTTCAAGGACGATTTAAGTAGGACCAGCTGTTATAAGGAAAAAATCATTATAAACGAAAAACCTTGCGGCACACATCAAAAATATTTACTTTTCCCGCCAATTTCAAAATGCTGCAGGACAATTTACAAGCCTTGTAAAAAATTAAGCTTCTGGTATGTATTATAAATCGTGGTATAAATATCAAAGTTTACAAAATATTCACAAAATCGTATTTACTCATAAGTCGTATTTATTATAGTATTTTTAAGCTTGTATAACAATGTACAAAACAACAAATCGGCGAAATTGGCTAAACTAAACGCGCACTACGAGTATTTTCATTAAGAGTGAAGTGGATATCACGCGATCCTTCTTATTTTTTGATTAAACTACGATCTGAGCCTTGATATAAGTTAAGTCTACTGCTGATGCTGGCAGGGATTAGGTGAGAACGATGGTGAGACGGGGAGACGGGGAGAAACCACGAACTTCTTCGACCGAAGTGGAACACTTTTATTCTAGCAGAATGAGCCTGAATCGCTGCCGCAGCGAGGACTCGCGAGGCAGAGTGCCCGCCCACTTCTTAAGGGCCGTCAGCACCACGGACCCCATGACCATGACGGCACCTACCAGAGAGTAGGCGGTGGGAGTCTCTCCGAAGAAGAGCATCTGCCAGACGAAGGCGAAGACGATGTCTGCACAGCGGGCGATGGCCACGGGCCCGGCCTGCTCGATCTGCAGCGAGAGGGTGAGCAGAATCTGGCCCAGGAAGCTGAACACGCCCAGCACAACGACCAGCCAGCGATCCCGTCCGCAGCTGGGCCAGCAGACCGCTCCGATGGAACCGCAAACGATGAGGGTGTAGACCAGAGCGATGGTTCCGAAATTCGTCATGATCACGGAGAAGTGCAGGTTCTTTAGTGCCCGCAGCAGTATGTAAACGTTGGCCCCGAACAGCGTGGACGAGATGGCGGCCACCGGTCCCCAGATGTCGTACGTCTTGCCGGACACATCCTCAGTCTCTCCCGAGCCGCCGAAGAAGAACGGAGGCCTGGTGATCAGGACCACTCCCACCAACGTCAGGTTGATGGTCAGCACATTGAACAGCGTGCACGGCTCCTTGAGGAAGGCGCGGGCGAATATGGCCACAAAGACCGGCGTGGAGAAGATGATGACGCTGGCATCTGCCAAGGGCATGTGCCGGAAGGCGTAGAAACTCAGCATCAGGCCCGTGGTGCCCATGAAACAGCGCAGGAGCAATATGACCCGCTTGCCCTCCGGAAACACCGGCTGCCGTGTGTAGATAAGGATGGGAAGCGCTGGCAGCAATACGCCGACGAAGCGGAACGAAGCCAGTTCCATGGGATTCACGTCCACCAGTCCCTTGACAATCACCGAGCAGAGGGAGAAAAATAGTGAGGATAGCGTAGCCAGCAGGATGCCGAGATAGGGACAATTGGCACCCAGGCGTCGTTGCAGACGTTCCAACCAGCGGGGGGCAGGGTCGGGGGGCGGGGCGCTCTCCTGGAACTGCTGCAGCTCCAGATTTTCCGGCATTTTGACGGTTTCCTTGCCTAAATCTTTCTTTTTACAATTTAAGCATCCTGTAAGCATTTGCATTAGTGTGTGTTTTTGGGTATCCATGCGTGTGAACCAACTGTCTTTCAGTCTCACCTGGTGTGAAAAAATCGATTTGCTTGGCTGCTTTCCCTTATTTAGGCTTCTGCCTGCTCTCTGCTGCCGCCTTTTCACAGGTTTCACATGCACATCGCTTCCCCGCCACCCGTTTTACAGAGTTTTATTCATTGTTTACTCGCGGGGTCTATATTTAATTAAACATTTTAAATCTTCTTGCAAACGGCGATTGGCAAAAGCCTGCGCACCAGTGCTGCCACCCCAGGACTCACTCGGCCACCAGTGCTGCCATCCTGCAGGATTCGGGATGCTGATAACGGTTTATTTAGCGGTATTTTGACTTTCGGCTTTTTTTGTTTGATTTTATTTATTATTTTCTGTTTCAGCGCCCTATATTTATTATTTCGACTGGTTTTAGCGGAATTCGAGGTCTAGTTCCATTCAATTTAATATACATACATCGATTATTTAGTTTAAAATCTTCGACTTACATATGTTTAAACAAATAAAATACATGTCGAAATTAGTATTCAATAACCACAATTCTACAAATATAGAACTGTTATCAATTTTTGCTAAAATTAAAAAATCATTTTTTGAAAATTCAGTTATAGCTATATTCTAGCTAGTTAATCCCAAAACCGAGTTGGCAGTCCACTGCCAAAAAAGAAAACAATGAGCAAGGAGTCGGGAGTAGTAAACACCATAGTATGGCCAATTCTGGTCACCGTGGTGAGCCTGGTCTACCTCCTTGTTCGACACATGAATAAGCTGCTGAGTATCCTGCATTCCATACTGCCATTCGGCAGTTGGCTGTCCCACCGCCGCATAGAAATCATAAATTCGGCTCAGGACCCGGCCACGCAATGGGTTATCAATGAGTTAAAGCAGTGAGTAATACGCCAAACTTCTTGTGAAATTCAGTGACTTAAACCAAGCTTCGCTTCAGACACTGTCAGAGCTTCAAGGTTTTGGGATTCGATTGCGAATGGATCACGGTTGGCGGCAGCCGGCGACCAGTGGCCCTCCTCCAACTCAGCTCCCATCGGGGTCTGTGCGCCCTATTTCGCCTGTGCCATATGAAGCAGATACCCAAGGACCTGCGTGAGTTGCTGGAGGACGACGGCGTCATCAAGGTGGGCGTGGCACCGCAGGCAGACGCCGTTAAGCTGTCTTACGACTATGGAGTCGGTGTGGCCAGCACCCTGGATCTGCGCTTCCTGTGCGTCATGGCTGGCCACAAGCCCGAGGGCATGGGCAAGCTGTCGCAGACTCATCTGAACTATACTCTGGACAAAAACTGGCGCCTGGCCTGCTCCAACTGGGAGGCCAAGCAGTTGAATCCGGCCCAACTCAATTATGCCGCCAACGATGCCCTGGTAGCCGTGGCCATTTACCAGAAGCTTTCGAGGGATCTGGAACCCAGAAACTTCTGGGACCTGCGTTCCTTGGATCAGCAAAGGCTACGCAACAAGTATGAGCCCTTCCTGGACGTGGACTTCACCAAGGGCTTCTCACTCACCTTAAACTCTAGCGGAGTCACTCGCTCAAAGAACATAGGGGCTTCCAAGCCCAAGAAACTGCTGTCCAAAAAGCAGCCATGTCGCACCATAGCCATGCAGTCAAAGACCTTCTACGACAACTGTCTGCTGCAGGCACCCGATGGCGAACTCCTTTGTACCATAGACAGACGCAAAGCGTCCTGGTACTTGGATCAAAATCTGGGCACGCGCATCAGCGAGGAGCCCTTCACAGTGCGCCTGAATTTTGAGCCCGCGGGAAGGGCGGTGGGAGAAGTGGGTCGCTACTACCAGACGCCAAAGGAGAATCAGTGCGTCGTTTGCGGTGATAGGGATGCGTATATAAGGAAGAACGTGGTGCCTAGGGAGTACAGGAAACACTTTCCGCTGGTCATGAAGTCGCACACCTCCCATGACGTGCTGCTGCTGTGTCCAACCTGCCACCGTACAGTGTGATGCTCCATTTAAGAATGGAGAAGGACATGAGAAGTATCGCATTGATCTGGAGTTGCGGTAAGAATGAGAACGACTTTAAATTGGAAGTATCTTTGTATAGGTTTTCAGCCTTCACTCATTATCTTGTTTAATTTTTATCGAACAAGTTTTGCGACACTTCCGAAACATTCCCTAAAACATATATTTTTAGCTCTTGATAAAGGCAGAAAAGTTCTTTAACTAATCATATTCTCCTCTGATTTCTCTTCCCTTTTCAGAAGCGTCCAATCCGCTGGCAATGCCCTCCTCAACCACGGCTCCAGGATACCCCCTCATAAGGTGGCCGAAATGCGTAAAACCCTTCTCGGCTTCTACACAGACCACCACGAGATAACAGAGGAGCTTCTGCGACAGGCAGCCAGCGTGGAGTACCGTGTGGAGAATACGGACTTTTGCCAGCATGGCGAGCGAGTGGTGGAGCGCTATCGCCAGCAGTTTGGCGGCCTCATCGAGCTGGAGCGATTGTGGCGAGAGCACTTCTTGCACGCCATGCAGCCACGCTTCCTGCCCGACCTGTGGAATGTCAACCACAATGCCGACAGACTGGAGGTGCGGGCCAGCGAGGGACGCGTGGACAAGGCCGATCTGCTGGTGGCGGGCGTGACCAAGCACGGAAGATGACCAAGTGCCTTTTTGAGTTTGCCGCGGGCTTTGTACGTTTTATATTTGAATTTCATTAAACATAAACTAAAATTTGATTTGTGCTATGGTACAAGACAAGGAGTCACGGGTCATGAGGCAGATCTGAGCATCTCTGGACTATCCTACCTGGACTATAAATATAAAGCTTACTGTATATGGGACATTAATACATTATGTACAGGCTGAGAACTGGTATTGAGTTGAGTTGTGGGGCGGAACCCGAGCTAAATGAACTCGAAGCCCTCGTACTTGTACTCCGTTTCGATTCGCACCTCCGGCAACAGCGTCTTGCCCTTGGTATCGAAGGCTGTGATGAAGGTGGCGGTCTTGCCATTAAGTTCCTCGGATTTAAGGGCCACAATGATGGAGTCATCGGTGCCGGGCAGGAACTTGAAGCTGGAGAACCCATGCGTGGGCGTGGTATTCTCGGGATCAAGACGTACGGTCTCGATCTGGGTGAAGCTTTCGTCGGCGGATACCAAGACATTGCAGCCCATGTGCTCATCCTTGGTTTCGTTGTATCTGCAATGGACCGAGGGATTAGAAAGGCATAGAATTCCCTACAGATCACCGGGTCCTACTTCTCTTTTGAACATCGTCGCGGCAGAAAGAACCAGCGCTGCTTCTCCTCCGACCAGGCTCCACTTTCATGGATCATGTAGCCCGGCCAGGAGATCTGGTGCGACTGTAGGCGCAGCTGCTTGAAGTTGTCCACCCAGTTTAGGGATCGCACCTCTCCACTGCTGGTAACCGCCTTCACGTACATGGGATTGTGGTTTTCGAAGTCGCCCGCACTGGTCGTCCACTCCTTGCCCATGGAGCCCACGTAAAGGGTCTGCTGCTTCACCGTCGCCCACTCGGACTTGAACCCCTTGGCACTATGCCCGTCGCCGTCCAGCAGGATCACCCAGGGTATGGGCTTGTCGTTAACTATTTCGTATATCAGCCCTGTACGATCGTCGAAGCTGAGTAGGCGGCCGTCGAAGGTCACCAGCTCGGATAGCTCCATGCCACGTCCCTTGAGGGCAAAGGCAGATTCAAGGACGGTGGGCGCCCCATCATCCCAGCTAATTTGGATCTCCGCCCTAGCCACCGTGTAGGTGAGGTAGCCTTTCTTCAGGTAACTCCGCCACGTCGTGCTACCATCGCTCTTCGTCAACTTTGAGCTGGTGTCCAAGTCGGCGATCATGGCTATCCGGTAGTTGACCACCCCGCCACGCAGCACCATCGGCGGTGTGAGCGGATATGTGGCATTGTAGACATATCCACTGTCCAGGGTACGGCGCAGCCAGTATCCGTCGGAGGAGGACTGCGACCCCTGCCGGGCAAAGTAGAATAGCAGGACCAGGCCAAGGGCGCAGGATATCAGCAAGGCGAAGTGATAGTTGAAGCGCACCGTCCGATTCCCGATTCTGTATGTGGGCGTCCGCAGGGCCGATCGCCAATCGCGCATATACATGGCGCGCGGGGATTGATCTGCGAGTTCCCGTTCCTTGTACGCGAAAGCAGGGGGGCTCTGCATCTAGCTGATGGTTATTGGTTACGTGTTTTCTTGTAATTTCTTTGCATATTTTTAAAAAATAAACCATATAAGCTGCATTGTAACCGCAGCAGCTACACTATTAATATGTACCACGTAGATTCTACGTGTCTAGGGAATTGTTTTTGTTAAAGCAATGTAAATAATATGAAATATATGTTTTTGTTTAAGGTTTGGCCACTTTAAGGCCTCCCATGGCAGGGCTTGCCATGGTCACACCATGCCTATCGATTGCATTGGCATTGTTTAAAACTTAAATCTTTATTCTAGATTTAAGTAATATGCTTGGTATTTGATTAGAATTATGAATCTGAAAATGTATATTCTTTAAAATAAGGTAGAAAATATGTATGTTTCTTCGGAAACATCATTTTAAGTATTAACTTTTGGCATAAGTTGAAAACAACACAAAATAGTTTTCACCAATATAAAGAAAGCGACTGAAACTATTAATAAAAATAATTATGTACATGTTATATTAATGTTCTATTAATTTATGTTTAACGGTAAAGGGTTGAAAAGTTCATCTTTGAGTAAGCAACCTGTTAAACAGTACGTTACATTCTATTAATATATTTATTTCAGTATCTAAATAATGTTTTAAAATAATAAATGCTATACAATTTTCGAAAAATGAAATGGTTAATATTTGCAAGACCTATTTCTAAACAGGCAATTTGAAAACTAGGACAAAAAAAACTAGTTTCGATATTAGTTCTTTTGGTTCTTTTGGTTCATATCGATGTTGACAGCAAAAGGTCACACTGTTCCATGTCGATGTTTTTCTCTCTTCTTCTTCAGCAGCACACGTGCTAGCTGTTTGCGTTTTGTATTTTTCGCAAATTATTCTTAATAATTTGCGAAAATGCGCATCGAAACGTGTTATTTTTGCTCCAGC
The DNA here is from genome assembly GCA_018904695.1 of Drosophila parvula. Classification (NCBI taxonomy): domain Eukaryota; kingdom Metazoa; phylum Arthropoda; class Insecta; order Diptera; family Drosophilidae; genus Drosophila; species Drosophila parvula. The sequence continues at coordinate 35,640 of JAEIIG010001622.1, forward strand.
AAGATATACCCAGGCCACGGGGTAAATTTCGTGCGCAATGACTGCAAGGTGAGAACAATTAGCGGCAGTATAAGCCCGTGCTCAGGTGTTTATTTTGGTTTCCACTTTGCATCCGTAGATCTTCAAATTTTGTCGGGGCAAGTGCCACAAGGCTTTCAAGCGGAAGAAGAACCCCCGCAAGGTCGGCTGGACAAAGGCGCACCGCAAGGCCGCCGGCAAAGAGCTGGCCATCGATCCCAGCTTCGAGTTTGAGAAGCGTCGCAACGTGCCCATTAAATACAGCCGCGAGACCTGGCAGAAGGCGCTGGTGGCCATCAAGCGTGTGACAGAGATCAAAGAGCGTCGCACCAACCACTTTGTCATGGAGCGTCTGCGCAAGGGTCGCGAGATGGAGATCCATATGGATGTCAAGGATGTGCAGCGCAACATGTCCCTCATCCGTTCGCCGGCCGCTGGCCTCAAGGAGCGACGCGCCAAGGAGGCGGCGGAGGAGGCCGCCCTCATGGAGGAAGATCTGCCCGAGGAGAAGATCACCTACGTGGATGCGCGCGAGCTCGAAAAGAGGCTCGAGGAGGGAATGGGAATCGAAGATCTGGAGATGTTAGAAGCCTAATGACTCGTACACTGATTTTAGTTTTAGGACGCTTGCTATAAAATACACAAAATAAATAGAAACCCCGTGGTACATAAATTGTAAGCGTTGTTTTTATTTATTTATCTCATTTGTCCACTCCTTCGTCGGGTTGCTTTGGCTCCGGTGATTCCAAGTTGATGGTTACTGGACCGTCGTTCTCTATGTGCACCTGCATGTAGGCTCCAAATTTGCCATCTGTGGTAGGGAACAGGATTACAAACTGGACGGGAAATGTAGCAAATAAATCACCTTTTATCTTGCTGCTGTCGTGGGACTGCCGCAGGCCGTCTAGGAATTGATTATACAGCTGTTCCGCCTCCTCGCCCTTCATCGCCGCTGAGAAATCAGGCTTGTTTCCCTTCAGCCGGTGGTAAAGTGTGAACTGCGAGACGCATAGGATCTCCAGATTCAAATCCTTGACACTCTTTTGCCAACGCTTGCCCTCCTCTTCGAATAAGCGCAGGGCGAGAATTTTTCGAACCCTAATTAAGGAATAATGGTGTCAAACTAGTGTATACAGTATTTTATCAAGTGTCAGAATTACCTACAGGTACTCAACATCTTTGGCGTTATCGCTTGCCTTTATTCCCACCAGAACGCACAGGCCCGGCCCAATGGAGGACACCAGCTCATCTAGCACTGCGGGAAAGGATGTTAAGCCATCAAACAAGTGGTTTATTTTTTAATTCAAGCCTACCCGTCACTTTGGCGGCCCTAACCCTTTGTATAACCGCCCGCATTGCCCGATATTCCTATATATTTTTAACTTAAATCGTTGCAGGGAGACTAGAGTTGTCTCCAAGGCAATAGTGTTGTAAGCCACCCCAAAAGCAGTGTTGGAAAGGCTGTACGAAATTCAAATGCAACCGCTGATAGTTGTAAATAGACTTATAACTTTATTTTTGTTAATAAACATATAACAGTATATAATTGATATAAAAATCGGCAACATTGAGATAATACAATACAATCAATATAATTAATATAATATAATTTGGTTAGCTGGGAGAGTCTTTGAGCTCGAGGGTGGAATACTTGCTGGCCCTTTGGAAAGATTAAAATTTTATCTAGGTAATTGGTAAATTCTAATTAAAACAATTTCCTATGCTAGCCCAGAAAGAGAATATGATAGGCATACGGCTTTGATAAGGTAATAAATAGTTAGTTCCTAAATTGCATCTCCAATGCGCTGCTTTAACTCAATTTGATTGAGCTGGAGCCGACTTCCCGAGAGATATCAATTTATAGTATCACCTTATCACAGCCTGGGAAACCTTTGAATAACTTATTGTAAATTGTTTATGCGTATTGCCAGAGGGGTTACGATATCACAGAGGCGTTGGCGGGGCGCTAAGCTGCAGCTTCATCTCGCACAGCTTCTTGATGTGCACCTGGCCGGTGAGTTCCGCCTGCCGCAGGATTCTCCGGATGTCCGTCAGGCGTTCGTGCTTATTAGCCATCAAATAGGCGGACTTCAGTTGGCCTATGTAGATGTAAGAAGAGATACGCAATTCCACGCTGCCAATGCGATTGATAAGCCGGTCCAGGGTGTGCTTCGTTTCGGGGGCGTTGCTGTGCACGGCGGCATTGATGGCTATGGAGAGGATCTCATCAGACTCCGCGGAGATGCCGCAACTGCCATTGTTGCTGCCAATGCAGTCTAGGAGGCGTTCTACCTCAGCCAGACGCTGATTTCGGGCCAGGTATTTGGCAGTGGCACCAAACACCTTGATGGTGGCCAGCTTGTAGTCCTGAATAATGCTGGAAATGGGGAAAAAATAAGAAACTAGGGGATGAACACCTTTTTAATTAGAAATATTACCTGTAGGCCAGTCCGAAACCTTCATCTATATTCTTTCCACAAAGCAGAACCAGAATGGAGAGTTGAATCCGATCTGCGGCGCCTTCAAATAGTGTGGGTAGAGTGCCTCGATTGGACTCCAGGCGGATCTTTAAGGAGAACTCCGTTTAGATACCAAGAAACTTAAACTGATATTTCCCCTTGTCTAACCTGCTTCAGCGTTTGCATAGTTTTTAGAGGCTCCTCTGGTGCCTGTTCTCGCTCGCATTTAGCCAAAAACTTGGCCACCTCCAGCTGCCGCCGTATGGTGTTGATGTGTCCATTGAGCGCCCTGGCATCCATCTGCATCGCAAAGCAGGCGCCTCTAACGCTGGTCGCACTCGCCACACTGCTACGCCTTCCCTGCTGCTGCTGGTGCTGTCGCTGCAGGTGCTCCCACTCGGCCAGGTCCAGCTCGCCCTGCATGTGCATGTGCGCCGCGACCAAGTGCTGAGCGTTGGCCTGCATCTTCTGGAAATTCTCGCAGTTGAGGGCGTAAAACTTTACGCACGTCATGCTGGCCCTGATGGGATCCTTGAGCAGCAACTGCAGCTGGTACAGCGAGTTCAGCTGCTGCTGCTGCTCCAGGTGGCGGCAGGTCTGCAGCAGCGGCAGGCGCCACGAACTCAGCTGGGGATCCTCCATCTGCTGTAGTTCGTCCACCAGAAGGGGCAGACTGCCGCACTGCAGCTGTGGCTGGAAAATGTGCTGGATGAAGAGATCCGCGTCTAGTTGCTGGAGTTGCCAGTAACGCAGGGCTGCGCGCAGCTCGTCTCGTCGCATTAGGAAGGTCAGGATGTCGCCATGGCTGCCGTAGGTGAGCACATAGTGCAGGGACTCTTCAAAGCCGCGCTCCTGCCTTCGGCTCTCCTCACTGGTTGGTATCTGTCCGCCGTAGTTTCCCTTGGCTATATTCCTGAGCCCCGCCAAAGCGTTCATCACGTTGAGTGCTGGCTCTTGGAGCGGTCGCTGCTGGACATAGGGCTCCCTCCGTCGCGAAAAGAGCGAAGCCAGAGAGGAATTGGAGCTACGGATGAGCGAGGCGCGATGCAGGGTCTCCGGCTGAGGCTGGGCCTGCGGCATGGCCGCTATTAACAGCAGGATTTCCTGGAGCAAGGCTGGCCCCCTTTGTGGTCGCTTCTTGGGCAGCAGAACGCTCTCTGTGGATGTAGCTCCAAAAATGGACTTGCAGATGCTGCTGTTGAGCTGTTCGGTGGAGAGTCGCGACATGCAGTGGCCGAACTTCTCCCTGGCTGCCTCGTAACACCCAGCTCGCAGGCATGCCAGACCATGAGCAGCCATCACGCCCGTGGTGGCAAAACCAAACTTGAGATGTACCTCCAGGGCCAGCGTCCAGTGCTCAGCCTCCACCAAGGCGTCGGCCAGCTTGCGCAGATTATGGTCGTCCAGAGGTCCAGCTGGGATTAGCGACTCACAGCCCTGCTGCACCACAGCCATCACGATCTCCGAGTGCTCGCGAATGTTCTCGAACTCGCCAGGCGCACCACGAACCTTAAGGGAAGAAAAAGCTTATAAAAAACTAGCAATGTCTCCCGCATCTAAGCTTGCGGATACCAATAATTTTAAGGCGGAACAAATTTAATGTCAAATCTTTAGGGCTGCGTCTTGATTTGCATTCCTCATTTATAATACCCAAAGGAAAATGACATATTTTTAATCACAAACAGAACTCACCTTTGCTGCAAAGGCCAGGCAGTTGACCATCTTGGCCACCAGGCCGTAGTCCACTTCCGGATTGGGCACAATGAGCTTCTCCAGCTTGCGGCAGTGGAACAAGAGCAGCTCCACGCAGCTCCGCTGCTCCACATGATTCCGCAGGATGGACAAGCTAAGGGCCACGCTCGGAGCATGCTCGTAGCTGAACTCCTCGCGCAGCAGCTTGTCGTGGGTGATGTTCCCGCTAAGCCGCCACTTACAAACCTCTTCGGAGCCCGAAGAGGAAGCCGCCGAACCCGAAACAGTGCTCCGATCGCTGGAGAAACCGTCTCCTTGCTCTCTAGAAGCCGAGCTGTTGTTGCAATCGTTGCAAATCCTCACATCCAGTTCGTCATAGAGCTCGGGGATGCGCATCCTATGAGTGGAGCAGGCATAGCACACCACCCGGCCGCACCTTCGACAGTGATGGCGCCGCATCAGCATGGTGAAGGCCGCCCGGCGACAGCACATGCAGTGGCTGGCCTCCTCATCCCGCGTCCATTGCTGGCGGCTGGGCGCCTGCCTGGGCATCACAAAGGCGCCGCACAGTGAATCTAGCGAATTCTGGATATCCGTGCCCAGGGAACTGGGTTCGGAGTCAGCCCTTAAATTGGCCACATGGTAGTCCAAGGCCTTGCTGGCATAAATTCGAAGCAGTAGATCCAGGCACTCCTGGCCCACGAAGTGATCCTGCTGGTAGGAGTTGAAGTTCAGCAGGATGAAGGCCTCCGAGGTCGTCTGACCCAATTGAAAGCGCACTTTGGCCACTTTGCCGCCTGTTCCCGGTGAGGCAGTGGAGCACTGAACATCGTAGACGTGACCACGTTTCTCGAAGCAGTAGGGACACGGCCCGAGGGGCTTCTGCTTTAGCAGCTTTGTGCGCGCCGCATCCAGCAGCTTACCCAACAGCTCGAACCGGGCGTTCATCACCAGCTGCTCCACGATCAGCAAAGGATGCCTGAGTAGCTTCCAAAACTGCGATCGTTCCATGATAGTCATCTGTCGGAGAAGCTCCAGCGAGAGCTGATAGTTCCTATACAGCCGCGGATCCCGGCCATTGTCCTCCAGGTAATCGATCACCCACTGCAGCAGTGGCAGCGACCTGAACTTATCTTTATGCGTGTCCAGAAAGTTAACCAGTGAGCAGGCTGGAAACATCTCCACAATGCCAAGAAGGTTCTCATCTAGCTCCTCGCCATCCCTCAGTTCCAGGAGAGCATCCAGCAGGGTCAGCAGGCACACCCTTTGCTGGCCAGCCGACCCGGCTAGGTAGACCACGCGGCTCCATTCGAGGCACAAGCCGAAGCGACGCCGCTTCAGTAGCTGCTCGAAGATCACATTCGGCGTCTGCCGGCCAAAGTCGTAGGCCTGCGGCCAGCTCTCGAACTGGAGCAGAGCCGACACCTTGGCGTATATCGTTATGTCGGACAGCGTGTGCTCCAGCTGGGAGCGCAGCTGGGGCGGGATCTCCATGGCGGCCCTGTGGTGTTGCACTGTCCGTTCGATGAGCTCCTTAGCCAGCTGGCTGCTGGCGATGCGGGGGAAGTGCTCCTTGAGCAGGCTGGCACGCAGACCGAGATTCCTCATGTGCACCACGAGCTGGATGTGCCGCGGATCCTGCTCAATCATCTCGGCAATCAGGCGGTCTATCCTCGACTTAAGTTGTTCTGGAGATTCTGAAGGAAAAAAAAGAGATACATACAAATTATTAAAATAAATAAATCAAAAATATCATTAAGTTTGTTATCGTTAAGTTTTGTATACCGACATTTGAAAATCGACAAAAATATAATCGATATAATATAAACACAAATCAAAAATATCGGGAATTAAAGGATTTTACTTTTGAAAAATGGCGATATGATAATTAGATAACAATTTCGCGAAATTGTATATCGAAATACATCGCATTATCTTTATAATCTCGCCTCACCTGATTGACTACCAATGCCCAACAGCAAGATCTGCAGCAGAAGCTCCCGATCGGGCACTACTTTTTCCAAATAAACGCTGTCCAGCTTGTAGGTATTCAGGGCGGCTAGGACGCGATTGCCGTCGTGCATGGTGGCCAGATACTCCACCTCCGGCAGCTGCATCACCTGTCCCAGGCAGGAGAAGTCCAAGCCCGCCTCGCTATCCGGCAGACTTCCCAGCTGCACCGCCTGCAAGATGTGGGCCAGCAGCTGGTTGTGCTGGGCGATGTAGTTGTGGATGGATTCCTGCTTTTGCGGCGCCACCACCCTAGGTAATCTCCTCTTCGTCGTCGCTGCTGCTTCTTCTCCCAACTGGGGACAAATGTTGAGGGCAATCACATGGACGAGATTCAGGTGGAGAGCGGCCACACTGGACTCTATTTCCAGTGGGGTGATACCACACTCGTAGATCAGCTCCCCGATCACTTCGTAGGGATCGTTTCGAAGGAGCTGGCTGTTGTGGTACTCCAGATTCGGATCCCTGAGCTGCAGGAGCCGTGCCAACTGCTGGACATAGCTGCAGAAGCGGGCATAGTAATTGTGCCGCGACCGAAACTGCTGGAACTGCCCAGCGTTTGCCCTGAGCTCCTGACCATGTGCAAACTCCGCAGCCTCCTTGCCGTATATGGATTGGAAGGCGGCTTGCCGCTGCAGCTGCAGGGCCAACACCGAAGGTCGAAGGGGATAGCTCCGTCGTGACAGAAGCTCATTCAGAGCGGGCTGCTGGCCAGATCTCTCCAGCAGACGCATACACTCGCAGAGGTTCTGCAGGAGATTCATGGCGCCAATCTCTGTGGAGCTAGAAGTTGAGATTGCCTCATCGCCGGTCACCTTCAGCTGCTGCTGGCGGCGGATGACCAGCAGCAGATTGCTAGTTATCTCCCGGTTGAAGCCCAGATTCACAATCAGGTCGCAAATGATCAAAGCATTCAGGTTGCGCTCCTCGAACTGCTGCAGAAAGCCAGGCGGCTGATGCCGGAGGATGAGGGCTTTAAGCTCGGCACTCTGCTGCAGGCGCTGAGCCTGGGCAAAGTTGTCCACCACACTGATGATCTTTGAGAGTTCGAAGCCCTTGGCGGCCACGCCCTTGATCTGTTCCACGGTGGTCTCATCCGAGTTCGATTGGCGCGCCTCCAAGGTCTGATAGTTGGCATAGATGGTGGCTAGCTTTTGCTTCACCAGCTGCTGCTGCTCCATGAACTGGAGCTCGCGACTAAGCTGCGTCTGCTCCAGGTGGAAGGTCTGCGGGACATAAGGAATAAGGAATAAAGGATGAAGGAGGAATTTAGGGATTCAGGATTACTCACCTCTATGATCTGCTTGACATCATTGAAGTTCTTCAGAGCCAACGCCATGATAGCCAGCTGCTCCGGCGTGCTGAGCATTTTGGGAATGATCGAGCGCTCACAGGGAGAGGTGACACAAGAACTCTTTCTGCCATTGCCAGAGAGCAACTGCGCCCTTGCCCTGTACTGCTCCATGGTGAGTCCCCCATCATTGGCAGCCTTCGAAACAGCTGCTCCACAGAAACTAACCGCCCGTCTTTGCTTTCTAGCCTTTCTCCTATTAAGACTGGAGGCGTGGTTGCTGCGCTCCCGGCTCTCATCATCGCTGGAGGCCTTCTCCCTGGCGGTGCTGTGCAGTTGTACCAACTGCAGCAGCTGTTCCGGCTCCAGGAGACAGCTTAGCGAAGGCTCCGAAATGGCCAAACTCTGATCGATCTTGTTGAGGACGCCCAACTTGCACAAAGTCTCGCTGATGGCGTCTACCAGACGTTGGAATCTCTGCTGATGCTCCGCGGCGCACTTGTAGTCCTGAGAGTGCAGTTTCTTGGTGACAAAGGCCCGGAGGAAGGTGAAGAGCGCTTGTAGCGAGGGCGAGCGGCAGATGAAACCATACCGCGTACGCTGGTTGTGACTGGGAGCTGAGGGTCGCTGTGTTTTCGTGACATCATCATCCACATACTGTTCATCATCGTCCTCTTCGTCATCATCTTGCTCTTCCCGCCGCCTTTGAGAACTCTGCTCCAGCTGCTCCCAGCGCAGGAAAACCAACAAGAATATGTCCTCCAGCAGGGAGCATAGGGTGCCCAGCTGGTGTAGCTGTCGCATCTGCCCAGAAAGCTGCACTAACTGGGCCTTGGTGGACTGCTCACCCTGGTCCAATATCATATTGTATACATGACAAAGCGCTGTATAGTAACTTAAGATCTCCGTCTCCTGCTGGTGAAGGCTCCTAAGCGCCGGAGTCTGCAGCTGCCATTTGTGGGTTTCCTCGAGCAGGCTGAGCAGCTCCTGTTGCTCCCACTGAATGCCGTAGTCGTGGATCAGGGTGAGCACGCCCGGCGCTCGCAGTAGGGCCTCCACTTTTAAGGATTTGCTCGCCTCCCGTGGTCGCAGAAATTTGAGCAGCGTGGACAGGCGTTGGAAGTCGGCAAAGAAGAACTTGTGCACTTCCTGCAGCTCCTCAGGCACGGCTGCAGCATCAAATTCCTGTAGGCACTTGTCCAAGCAGCCCAGCTCGTCCAGGGTTTGAGATCCTAAAGCAAACTCGTTGGCCAGTCGCAGGATGAGCAAGGTATTCCTCAGCGTGCGATCTTGGAAGCACTTAAAATCTTTCAGCTGCTGGCACATACTGGCCACGAAATGCTCCCGCTGGCAGAGGGCCAGCCAGAGGATCAGCTGCCTGGTGGGTGCGGCCGAATCACTGCACCGCGAACGCATGACTTGTTGCTTTTCCTGTAGCACATCCTCCAGCAGGTTACCCTCGCTACGGGCCAGCAGGGCGAGCAAAATATGTTCTTTCTCGTCTGAATCATTCGCCAAGCGCGCCTTTAATTTCTGACGAAGCGTGGCCGCCTCCAAAATGCTGTCCGGAAAATTTGAAAGCAAACAAAGAGAACTCGACGATGAGACATCGCCTTCGGCCAGTAGTTGCTGAAGCACGGCAGCTATGATTTGTCCAATGTGCAGCTTAGAGTGCACCTGCAGCAATTGCAGCAACTGCACGGCGGGATAGGGCGAGGTCTGGAGTATGGCTTGCAGAGAAGTCTGGTGCGACTGCACAGTTCCTTTGCCCTTGCCATGAAGCCACTGTATAAAGGTCTGAAAGGAGCCGCTAATAACTAAAATTAAGAGCTGGATATAATCCCTGTACTGACCTCAAAGACATCCCGCTGATCTGTGGACAGCAAGTCCAGTAGCTGCCGCTGATTCTGCTCTTGCAACTCGGCCATTGTGGGTCACCTGTTGATCTGCCTCGGCAGAGTCCAACGTTCTTCTGTACTGTGCTCTTCTAGAGCCGCTTGTTCATTGTTCGTTCGGTCTGCTGACTTCTAAATGGGACTCGGTGCCCTGCTCGCCGCTGATTACCGATTTCGCCTATACATATATCTCGATGTGGGCTATTGTGCGGCTCACTTTCTGTTTCGCTTTTGTTCGGGGCGGCCCCTGCCCTCCCCTGAGCAGCTGTTCGGGCTTCAGACTTCTACTGGCGAGCGGAGGGTGATAAGAAACACCCACATATTATCTTCGGCCCGGATTCGATCTTGGAAACGTTCAATAACAAAGACAACTAGAGCTGCAAGCGGCTCGATACATCGATTTTTATTTGGCAACGTCGATGTTTTCCATTCTTGAGGAGCGCGTAATTAAACAACGTAATCAAAAACGTTATTTTTGGATCGCGTCATCGGGAATAATGAAAAAACCTTCATAGTTTCAAGAAATGTATCTTTTTCACTTAGATATTTATTTATTTTTTTATAATACTAACAATTAGATAACACCAAAAGTAAACTAAATGAACAAGAGCGAACAAAAAAATTCAGAGGGAGCAAACATTTTATCGATTGCACTATCGATTGCCAACAATTTTTGTCTTTTCAAAACGGCACAGCTCAGATGTAAGTAAAAGGGCGGGAAGTTTAAAAGCTATTTCATTAAAATAAATAAAATAATATTCGTTTTGACGTTAATATAAAAATATTGAATATTCAAGATTTTGATATACCTTAATAGAGAAGTAAAAGAAATCGAGTAAAACTCCATAGCTGATTAGCTATGGAGTTTTACTCGATTTTACTCGACCTAAAATGGTGGGTAAATTGAAAGATTTTAATATGTTAAACAATAAAAGCTTATAAAAATTAAAATGATTTGTCCAATCTCTACCCTGAAAATATCCCTCTCCTACACCTTCAACAGACTCCCATTTGGATTGTCATAACTGTACCCCACGTTGGCTCAAACACACACAAAATTGTTTTTAAAACACGTTATTTTCACACTTTAATATGCAATAGTTTAGTTCAGCAAGTACATTGAAATATATAGCGATACATGGCATTACCTGCAGATATAACATGCACGCGCACATACATCGTACAGATACTTAGACGAGATGCATTACTTACTCAACGCAAACCAATTCAACTAGAAATACAATCAATTTCCTTTACTATCACAAAAGTCGTCGCAACTCAGGAAAGGAGGGAGGGTTGAGGTACATAGGAGGGACGGAGGAATCGAACTAACTAAATTGAAATAAGTAAATCGATTTTGCAGCGACAGGCGAAATTTTCTACAGCTTGCCAATTCTGGTTGTTTCGAACTTCATTCTTGTTTACACATTTGGTAGATTGTCTTCCTGCTTGAAAATTCATAATGTCACCTACACAACAACAATTCCCTTTCATTCTATTTTCTATATTGTTTGCTTGATTTCGTTTGCATAATTTATAATTCTCAATTTGTTTTTAACTCTCGATTATGTAGATTTTGTTTGCTAATACACGTAGGTCTAGATTAAATATGATGCTTAGGGTAAGATTATGGCAAGGACACCTTTTCCATTATGTTATTGTTAATATCAACATAAGTTCAGCATTAAATTATTTAATTTTAAAATGTATTACATTTTTAATTACAATTACGTTAGGTTAGTGTAGGAAAATAATTTATTTAAATTTTTTTCTAAGCATTAAAGCAAAACAAAAAAGTCTACATATAAACAATAATCAGGCCTGTTCCAGTTTTTCATCCAAAAAAGCCTCACGGAATTAATTTCCCAAACCTCTTCCAGTTTTAACATCCAGGTTTTTCCCTCTATTAATTTCCAAGCGAACCCGATTTTTATGATTGTATTTCGATCTTCTTCGTTTTAAGTATATAGAACAAAATATTTGTAAAATATATAATAGTAATATAATAATACTAAATAACTCTAAAATTAATATAACCAAATTATGGTTTACTTAATGGAAAATGTGTCCAATCTCCGGCGAACCGAAGTAAAATTTACACGTTTCTTAAGCCTAATTAGACAACACTTCGTTTCAACGTTAGGTTTTCTGAAAGCATAACTGCGCATTCTCTAATTAATTTTCGACTTTCATATGTATATCGTTACGTATATCTTCTGTTTAGTTGGACAAACAACACTTATATATGGATAGTATAGGTTGGGAGGCAGCACTATCCCCTGCAGAACACAACTTAAATTTAATTTTTAAATTCCCTATCGTTGCTTAAATGGAAATGTACACACGTATACGTAATAAACACACATTGAGTATTGCTTAGCTCGAAGGATTTTACTAGCTAGATGCTTGCTTTGCCTTTGCTCTTCTTTGCTTCTTTCCCGGCTATGTTTTTGTTGCCCTTCCTCTTGGTATAACGACGATTCACTCGAGTATTAAATATCACTTATAGGGGCATTGTTCCATATCGAAAAGAGGGAGGCATCGACAACGGTATCAGAATCCGCATCCGTCCGGTCTAGACGTAGTAGGCGTTGTAGGGATTTCGCTTCTCCAGACAGGGCAGCACACACTCCAGCGTGTTGCGGAATGCCTCGCGGAAGTCCCGATTAAAGTAGGCATATATAAGCGGATTCAGTGTCGAGTTGAAGTAGCCGATCCAGAAGAGCACCACGACCAGAACATCCGGGCAGGGGCAGGCCGGTCCGCAGAGCGATGTGATGACATACCTGTCGATGGGGATGGCCCGAGAGTGTAAGTGAGAGAGTCACATGGGGATGAGCCCCACAACCGCTTGTGGACTTCGGATTACGGATTACCGACTACGGACTACGGACTACCACTTACCACAGGAAGAAGGGCAGCCAGCAGAGCAGAAAGACGCCCATGATGATGCCTAGGGTGCGGGCGGCCTTGTGCTCGGCCTTCCATCCTTTGGCCGGTCGAACGGAGCCGCCTGTGGAGGGGCAGATAAAGAGTTTAGGACAGCAATGAAGGAAGGCAATTGGCTGATTAAGTTCAATTCGATTCGGTTCGATTCGATTCGCCTCGGCCGCCACCCATTCTTTGGGACATTGACCAGAGTCAAGTTCTGGCTAAGCCAGGGCAGTTGACAGTTTTCTAGTTCTTCTGTTCTTGTGGGTGTCTGTGTGGTTACACTCAGAAAAAATTCAGTAGCATTGAACAACAAAAATCTATAATTACTATAAATGATCGGTGAACTTTATAATTACATCATAGATATTGTATTTTTTGTGTGATTTATTTATTTACTGGGTAAATATATTCTAGATTTCTATGTTGTACAAGGTTTTATCATATTTTTCATTTTTTTCTGAGTGCAAAATGCAAAAAAAAAAAGACGGTTTATGTTCATTTTATTGTGAGAGAAAGAGAATGGCGGACATGTTGCGTATACGCCGTGTGTGTGACGGGTCGGGTCCTGGCATGTTTAACTTTGACATTAGTAATGCTGTTGCTGTATGGCTGTATGTTGTGCGAGTATCGAGAACCATCCTGTACCGCCCATCCTATCCCATTGGCCCATCGCCCAAGTAACTGTCATTAAACTGCTGGAAAGGCCAACATGTGTTGTGTCTTCGTGCACTGGTGTGTGTGTGTGTGTGTAGGAAAAGTAATAAAAACGAGGCAAACAATTGAAAATATTTACACAGGACACTTGTTATCACAAAGACATACAATGCCCCGCATTAAATTGGTCACACACGAAAAAAAACCCATGAAGTTCTTTTTAAAAAGTTAATTAAGATTTTGGCGTACATAATGTTTGTTATTATATAAAAAAAAAATTTATTGGAAACGTTTTAAAAATTTTTAAATATCCAAGAAAAAAATTTGATCAAGGATGCCAGAGAAATTGTTTTAGATTGGAAATGGGTCCAAGAGTATTGAAGGAAATAGCCAAAATGCCTACAAGAATATTTAGCTTTTGAACGTTTCATGGCTTTATTTTCATAAATTTAAAATTGATAATTTAATTATTTAATAAAGAAAAATATTTTTAATTTTCTTAAAGGTATTTTTAGATATTTTAATTATAAAGGCATGTCGGCCGTATAGATTTGTATTATTTAAACAAAAATGTATACAAATATATTGTATACCATTGTATGTAACCAAACTTTATCAGGTGTTTTGACGATGTCTATATGTTTTTTTTTCGAGTGCACCAATCCGCCCGCACAAACATAAACATAAACATCACTCGAAACGTGGTAGTGCGGGGAGCCAGGAAGGAAAACAAATCAGACGGACGGCACTGAGCAACAGGAGGAAGCGGCGGACAACCCCCATACTTGGAGACCATCCGCTGATGGATGCCAGAATGGGGGATGGCCAGAACCAGGTGAAATCATAATGCAAAAACGAATGGCAAAGCGGAGGCGCAATAAAGCAAAGCAAACGCACGTGCAAACGGAAGCAATTATGTACAGCTTGAGAGCAGTGAGCGGGAGAGCGGGGAGCGGTAAAGCGGAGCGAGCATGAGGCATGTGATGTGGGCGGCAGGCGGGCGGCGGGGCAGTTGGCTAGGTGGGCGGTGTGTGTGTGGGAGCAAACCTCCGGATTTAGTGGCCTAACCTGGTTAGTAGGGTATCGTGATAAGAAGGTGCCAAAAACTGGCATTTCTCTGGGGATTTAACCGTCAGGTTAAGTTAAGTGGTGAGGGTTTCAAAAAAAGGTGAACCCTTCTGTTTCAGTTCGCATTAGTTTAGAGCTCTCAATGACTGAGAAAAATCGTCTGAGCTTTGCTTAATCTGGATATCACATATTAAAGTTAAGTTACAAATGTGAAAAGCTTTAATAAAAACAAATAAAATGACACTCTATTGCTTTTAATGTTACATTTTTAATGACAATTTTGTAGTTACTTTTGTTAAACATTTTTTAAACTAATTTTGGGTAAAGATATAACGAAAATAAAGAATTAAGTATAAGAATGAAACCAAAAAGGAGATTATAGCTACTCAACCGCACGGAATACTGCACCGTGCATGCGTGTTCTAACATGATAATTCAAGAAAAATAAATAACATAAATAAACATAAGTTCCAAACTGAGTTAATGAAATCTACAGAAGATCGAAAGCTTAGCGGGACTTAGCAGATGTGATCTGGGAAGGATATGAGAGATGTGAATACTGCATTTAATGGAAATATACACAGATGCATATAGAAATTCAACATGATCCTGGGAGAAAGCGAAATGGAAGTAAATAGATGAGGGAATCCCGATGAATTCTGGGCATGATTGACACTGGGCTGGCAGCTGGTGAAGCGTGAAAGTGAGAGGGTGGTGGAATCATGAGGCAGGTGCTGGAGCTGAGAGACAGGCGGAAAGTCAAACACAGAGAGAGCGTGAGGGAGGAAGGAGGGGATACGACAAGACTCACCGGTTGCACCACAGTGACTGCATCCGGTCTCGAAGCGGCGCTTCCGGTTCTTGCTCTGCTGCCAACATGCCGTTACCGCCGCCCTGCGATTGTGCCAGAAGCTAGTGGACCTCGACCGCGAACCCTGGCCAAGATCCGGAGCTATGGCGTGACTACTACGTTTACTACTAGCACTTGGACTTGCACTTGCACTTGGTGGAACTTTGGTGGTTTCAGTGGTGGTGGTGGTGCCGGCGTTTGCGTTGGTGGTGCTGATGTCGGCGCCGCAGAGCGGACACTTGGGCAACGGACTGGACACCGGGGCGAAGGTGATGCCGCGGGGCCGCTGCTCAATGATCTCCGCCTCCTCCTCATCCACAAAGATGCAGATGCCGCCGCGTCGGATCAGCGAGGATTTATTGGAAAATTCGTGCTCTGCCATTTTTCGGGATTTATTTTTGTTTATTGTTTTTGGTTTGTTTGGAGTTGGTTTGGAGTAGAAGTATTTGTTTTTTTGGTTGGACATAATTTTGGTGATTTGATTTTACATATATACACATACAACACACAACGAAATGCCGTGGAAGAGATGTAGAGATAGGAGAAAGAGAGAGAGAGAGAGACAGATAGAGACGAGAGTACAGTACAGTGGATAAAAGTAGTTCACAGGACAGGACACTCTTTTCTCTCGGGAACACAGAGAAGTATCACATGCACTGGAGGCGCTCCTCCCATGCACCGGCAAACGCAAAGGATCGGGAGGAAATCGGGATAGGTGAGGATTCTATACTGCGTCGGTCCGATTTGGTCCGTTCCCTTCTGCTCTTCGTTTGCAGGTGCAACTTACTGAAAGCCAGCACTACTCTATTCAAAGCTAATCTAAGATACTTTCTTAAAACATACGGTTTTACCTTCTCCAATGAAGGATTATATTAAAGATAATATATGCTCAAGATGAGTAACTCTTTACTTATCTTAATGTTTATAGTATAAACTTTATACTATCTTTTATTCTATGCTTGAAAATAAATACTGCCTGCTTTTAAGAAATTCGGAATAGTTTTCGTGGAGAAGAATAATTAAGTGTGTAAGTAAGTCAAAGGATTATTTAGAACATACATATATAAGGATAATTTGAACTATCTTTTTAATTTACAGAAATATCCTTTAAATAATATTGTTAACTCGCTAAAATAAGCTGGAAAATCTATAGAAAATATTGCGAATTTCCCAATAGCGGTGTTTATTTATTTTTATGAGGTATCTGCTCTATCTACCGGCTATTCTATACACAGTTTATCCTTGCTACTCACTTGCTGAACTCGTGGACACGCGGCCCATGGGGATGTAGCTGCGACTGTCGCTGTTCTCCTGCGAAAAGTTTATGACGTTCACATCATAGGTCACCACGGACGCCTGTCGCTTGCGCACCGTCTGGATGCCATCGTAGCCCGCAAGGATGCTGCAGCGTTGTCGCGCTCCTCCGCCGCCCCCTCCATTTCCGCCGGAAATGCTCACGTCCGCATCGCCGTTGCTATCTCTGCGCTTGAACAGCGGCGACGTGACATCCTTGTGCTCGTCGGAACCGGCCTCCACGGGCGACAGCGTGGAATCGAGTATGATCTCCGGCTTGGGCGAGGGCATTTGGGGATTTGGCTGTGCCACCGGCACGGGCACTGGAACGGGAACTGGCAGGGTGGTCACCACATCCAGGGACACGGTAGAGGTGTCGCTGGGCGTATAACCGGGTCCGGCGGCATGCGGCGGCGGCGACAGGAAGTACACATTGATGGACGCTGGCTGCCCGTTAGCGGAATCTATGGTGGCGCCACTGGTAGCCTGCGGTGCCGGCGTATTCGGTGGGGACATCAGGTAGTTGGCGCATACCTGGTCGCTGAGCGTGCTCAGGCGCTGGGGAGCACCGGCCGGCCGACCCAGCGGGAAGCTGAGCGACCGGAAGATCTCCGCCAGCTCCGAGCTGCTGGCGATGAGCAGGCCACTCGGCTCCGGCAGTTCCGGCGGCGACAGCGACGGCGGCGGTGTGGCCGGCTGCAGGGGGGACTCCCCAAAGCAGTCGGCCAGCTGGGCTAGCTCGTCGTCGCTGCGCCGGAGCCGGAGCTGGGAATCCGGGGTCTTCACCTCGCTGAAGTCAATCAGCTGGACGCCGTCGCTAAACTGCTGGATCACGCTGGCGCCGTTCTGCTCGCTGAGCACGTTGATGTCCAGCAGGATGTCCGGCTTGTTGGGCGTGGAGTCCGTGTCGCTGTGCTGCCGCTGGCGTCGCTCAAGTTTGCGTTCCTTACCGCCGCCGCATCCGTTGTAGCTGTGCGACAGCTTCCGGTTCCGGGCGCGCCTGAAGAAGCTGGAGCCCTCGGAATTGGCCTGGTGTCGCTTCCGCTCGAGCGCGAAACACTCGGCACTGGACCGCTTCGTCTTGGCCAGCAGGGAGAGGATGTTGAAGCCCTTCTCCTTGCCGGCGGGCAACGTCTGCTCCTTATTGGAGGCGTCTCCCCTTGACTCGCTGATGGTGCGCAGGAACTCCGAGTCGCTGGCCGCATACGGCTTACGTCCACAAGCCGCCGCTCCTGCCTTCAGGCGTATAAAGTCCGTCTCGCTGAGAGCGGCGTACTTGCCGCCGCCCGGACCGCTGATGATTGTGCCGCCGGTCTGCCGCTTGAAGTACAGGTAGTTGTCCTCGATAAGCCGCTTCAGCTCCTTGTTGTCCTCAGCCAGCGGCAGGTGGGTGTCATAGAGGTCAGTGCCCTCGCTCTCATCGCTGTTGAGCCCGAAGACGCGGTAGGCTTGCGACTCCGGCTCCGGCTCGCTGTTCCCGCTGCCGCTGGTCAAACTGAGTTGCTGCTGCGGTGCCGTAGGATGGGAAGGGTGAGACTCTTCCGCATCCTTAGCAGCCACTTTGCCCTCTGTCCAGATCTGCGGGTTGAAGAGGGGGACTGGTGGCTGCAGCTGGTTGTGCGAGGGCTGAAGCTGCTGCTGCAGAGCCATCATAGAGGGGGCACTGTCCGTGTGCGTGACCTTCTCGTATCGCTCCTGCTCCAGGTCACGCAGATCGATGCTGCTCCGGCTAAGACGGCGCGGCGGTGGCGATGGGACTCGCAGTTCATCGCACTCGTCCCTGTCGTCGTCCTCATCGGTGGCCGGCTGCAGCATGTCCTGTGGGCAGACACACGATTGGGAATAAGTCGTGTGTTGGCAGGACGACAAAGGAAAGCTGCCTTTTCCCTTATCCCCGAGACTCACCTCCAAGTTGCTCAGCGCACTGTGCGTCTCCTCCCGCGCCGAGTGCACATTGAGATCGCAGTCGCTGGGATGCAGATAGCTTAGGTTGGTGGGCTGCTGGGTGTGGCCCATGTGGACGCTGTTCAGCAGGATATTGGAGCTGGTGCGGCTCAAAGCCTTGCGCTGCCGTATGGCCTCCCTAGAAATAAGAGAGAAAGAGACCACAAAGAGCCGGGGAAGGTCGGCAATTAAGCAAGCCATCAACATCGGCCGGATGGGGGCACAGCCAGCCACATCCTCTTTGGCCACTCACTTAAAGATGCGCCAGTACATCACCAGCATCACGATGCCGGGTATCCAGAAGCTGACCGAGCTGGAGATGAGGGCGTAGGCCTTGTTGACCACAAACGAGCACTGGTCCGGGTGGAGGGACACCTCCCGCAGATGCTCCTCGGTGGTGTACCATCCCAGGAAGATGGGCGTAAACGAGATGAGGGCGGGCAGGATCCACACGTTGGCGAGCATGAAACAGACCGTTTTGTGTGTCATATTCAGAGGATACTCCAGCGGACGCACTATGGCATAGTATCTGTCAAAGGGGAAGTGGAGACGACGAGGAGGTCAACTTTATTAATGGAAATGAATTGCGGACAGGGCCGTCCGCAAAAGGTGGCAGGTGGTTTTATGCCAAGAGAGAAATCGGGGGGCTCTTGCCACTGTAATTGATGGCCACCAGGATAATCATATTTTCTCAAACATTTTGCCAGGCAGGAAAATCAAGTAAAAAGACCATAAAATGAAAGAGTATTTAATTAGGGTGTGAATGGTAATAAGAAATATATTTCTGTTACTTTTAGGATTGTTAAATGTTGACTTCTTATGAGGTAAAATATGTTTCCAGATGGGTTTAATATTTCTTAGTTTATATTTGAGCATTTAAAACTAGAAATCACTTTTAAATTGTTCTTAAATGTTCATACAACGTAGGTCTTTAACAGGAACTAGCTTTTACTTTCCCATTTATGGAAAAACTCTGATTAAAATGATTAATTTGCGTATTGTAATGAGTAGTGGCACGGCCGCCCTTATTAATTTCCATCATTAATTTTCTAATTTTCGATTGGTGCTGATGTATTTTCCTTTGTTGCTGCGGCCAAAGAACAAGGTGAGCGAAACACAAATTAATTAAAACAGACAAAGGGGCCTCTTTCCTGTGCTGGCCATTGGCCATTGTTGGTCAGCCGGGGCAGTCGCAGCTGTTGGAGTGCCGCCCAAGTTGGAATATCGCCCAATTAACGGTTTGAGGGGATTACAGGGGGGGAGAGGGAGCGTATAACACGCCCAAATCATTTGGGCCGCATTCATCATACGGGCGGGGCCTAATGTTTGCTTTTGATGTGCGCGCCTTTCACGGTAATTAATTGTTTCTACTTTGCTCTGGCGTTGAAAGTGATTTCGGGCAGCTGGGCAAGATTAATGGTCCTGCCGGATTTAAAGAGGTCCCTCTTGAAACCGTTTGATTAAGTCCCTCCATACCTGTCCACCGATATACAGCATAGATGCAGGATGCTCGCCGTGGAAAAGTAAACATCCAGGCTGTTGTACACGTTGCACATGAACGGCCCGAACATCCACTTGCCGCCGGACAGCTCCACGGAGGCGTTGAACGTCATCGCACAGAGGGCCACCAGCATGTCGGCCATGGCCAACGACACGACAAAGTAATTGGTTATCACCCTGCGAACGAAACAAAGGCGCCGGAATTAGTGAGTTATACATACGAGATGTGTGTTGTGGGTGCTGTGTGTGCCTGGTGTTATGTTTGGCATTGTTCCGACTAACCACTCGTCATGGGGAGTCAGTGGAGTGACCACGCCAAAAACAACTGACAAACGGAATGCAATCTGCTGACTAAACACACACAGCTTTGCTTTCCCTTCCATTGCCATTTCCGCTTAGGTCACCTGCATGCTGCAATTTCCTTGGCTGTCACAAGTCATTCGACCGCTGAGAATGCAACTGCCATCTTCAGCTGAAGAGCTTTCGCCAAGGGAAGGTATTATCTAAGTTCCAGGACAAATGTTGTCAAGGAGGATAACTTATATATAAACCAGCAATTGGCTACATTTAATTATTTATGAATGGCATAGTTTATTTGAAACATCTATTCATTGCACTGAAACAATCTATTTAACTATTACATATATAATATGGATGCTTTTTTGGAAAGATTAACCTGCTGTCAACACAGTTTGACCTATAAATTTAAGAAAAACCCAAGAAATTCGGAAATACTTGTAAGATTGAATTGTTGAAATCTCAAAATGTGTACTTCATGTTTTTATTAGATAACTTTATACTTGATATCTGCCAGCAAAGACCTTGGAAGTAATCAATTCAACGAGGTTTTTAAAAGTCACCATGGAAGTGTATTTATTTTTTGACTTTAATTTAAAATGCATCTGTCTCCAGTCTCCTCCTTATTCCTTTTATAGACAGATCCCTGCATCAGCTCGTGACATTTTATATAGTATTATCTTAACGAGATCCTATATGCCAAACCAGTTACGTTTTATAATAATGCAATAAACGATAATCTGAGCACAATAAGCTTTCTTTTTTTAGTAGCGCGATAAACTCTTTAATCAGAGCCTGCCCCTCTAACGCATAAACGTTGCGCAACGTTAAGCGTGGGCGGAGCGGGGAAGGCGTGGCAGGGCGGGGCTCGAGCCGAGCGCTGAATTGTATGCTACACTTATTTGCAGTGCACTCTAGGGCGTCCTGTCATCGCGACGCTACAGCGTGCGCAGTCATGGCAGCAGCGATGGGCTTGTGTGAGTGTGAGTGTGTGTGTGCGTGTCTGTGTCGCATTTAACTTCGTTTTGCGCTTTATTATTCCACTTGTCGCTCATTTAAATTACATTTATTACGCTGGCACAAAGAGGTTGGTTGCCAGCGTGTTTTCTTGTGTTTGCCAACTGCATTGTTGGGAGCAGCGCTCGCGGCAATGGCCGTCAATTAAGCACAGGTGACAGAGGTGCAGTGTTGCCAATACTGGCTTTAAAAACTGGCATAAACCAAACTAGTAAAAAAATAAAGGAAGCAAACAGATCATGGTAAAACCAAACATTTTTTAACTCTCATAAATAAATATTCAGCAATAAATAAATACCTGTAAAATAAATAAGTACTCAAAGAGATTTAACATGTAAAAAATGGCAGAAACCAAGCTGGGAAAAAATTCAAAATATGTAAACAAATGCTAGAAAAAACACGGCTAAAATAAATTCACTTCGAGGCATTTATAAATATTATTCCATCACGTTATTTGTCAGTAAAAAAAAAATATTCTGCAAGGAGATTTAAACAAATATTTAACATTTTTAAAATGAGAAACACCGAACTTGAAAAGAGTTAATAAAGCTGAAGAAATGCTGGAAAAAATACATGGGGCATTTTTACAACTTTTTTATCCCTGTATCTGGTTCAAATAAATATTTATTTTGCAATAAATAAATATTTAATATCCCAAAATGTGTGTAATTATTTGTTCATGGATAAAGTAATATTTTATTCTGGCTTCGCATTACCTGAACGGTTGATTGCTTGCGAAAAGAGTTTGTAATTGGATATAAAGACTTACCGCAGCTTGCGATTGCGCTGGA
Organism: Drosophila parvula; assembly: GCA_018904695.1. Classification (NCBI taxonomy): domain Eukaryota; kingdom Metazoa; phylum Arthropoda; class Insecta; order Diptera; family Drosophilidae; genus Drosophila; species Drosophila parvula. The sequence goes on from JAEIIG010001622.1 coordinate 57,353, forward strand.
CGGAAATGATGACCAATGCATTGCCCAGGACCGCGGCCAGGATAATTGACGAGAAAATGAATCCTTTAAGCAACAGCAGCGACATATCCAGCCAGCTCTCCTCCAGTTCCTGGCCGGGATCGATGATGATGTTGGTGACATTGCCCGTTGTGTTTGAGAGGAGTTCAAAAGGGGACTCCGAGGGCGAGGATGAGATGGAGGCGGAGGAGGAGAAGTATTCAAAGGACGAGGACGAGGTGGCTGTTAACGATAGCGAAGTCAACGAGGCATCTACAAATTGTGGGGTTATAGGCAGACTCGTTGTTGATGTTGTGGCAGTAGCAGGAGTAGCAGCAGCAGCAGCAGCAGATGTTGCAGTTGTGGCAAGAGAGGTGGCCAATGTGGCTGCTGGATGCAGGAGGTGGCTACTGTTGCTACTGGCTAAAGCTGAAGCTGATGTTGATGTGAGTGTTGATGTTAATGTGGATGCTGCTGTTGTGACGCTACCTGCCACGAATGTTGCAATCGATTTGCTCAGCCTGCCGGAGGCTGTAGTTGCTGCCACTGTGGTTACTGCCGATGTTGCTCCCGTCCCGGCTGCGGGCAATGTCATTGTCGTGGACAGAAGAAGGTCAGTTACTTTGGCCTCCGACATGTCTTCAATTTCCCTGGTCCTGATTAAAGTTCCCCGTTCCCGGCCATCATCATTACTGGGGCCTTATCTCTGGCCCGATGCTGTGCGTAAGTTAAAACGCGAGTACGCGTAATTGCAATCTGCAATGCAAACAAGCCCGCCAAAGTTCGTCCTCATCCTGGCTTTGGCTCCTGCTTCAGCTCCTCCTCCGCGGTGTTTCGAGTATTTGCTCAGAGCTCCGACCGAGCTCCACTCCATTTCCCAATCCTCCCCCAGGTAGGTAACTGTTCCCTATAGTCTCCTCTCTCTTTCTGTGAATCCCTCTGAATTGCTGGCGAATGGCGAGATGTCGGCGACACGGGAACTGCAAATGAATAAATAAATTATTTATGAAATAATCGAAGAGCGTGAGGCTGTGAAACTGCATGAAATTGGCAAAATGAGACAGCGAACTGCGAACTGTTGCCGCCGAGGGGTTTTTATGTCCATATATACTTATATATGTATACCGAATTCAGGGGCCATAAACCCCATTTTGACTGGCATATTGATTTGCCGGAAGAGCCGCCCAGACCCGGAGAGCTGTCATTTGTCTGTCCGCAATTTCAACTTTTCCCACACTGCTTTAAAAACATATAAAAAAAAAAATAAAATAACTGAAATCCATTGCGTATACGCAGTGTGTGCGCTTGGCATGTGCTTGCATTCTCTGCAAAACTCAACGCATCTGCATTTCTTTATCCTCCAGCTGCCAAGTGCTGACACTTGTGGGTATATACTGTACATATACAGACACGTTGTTGCTTTAAAAGTGAGATTAAAGCGAGCTTATCCCAGCATCTAGGGGAAAAGTTTTCATAGTTTTCACATTATGTTTTCAGCATAATCTGGCGAATCTCTCAGTCTTTACTGCGTGGTTTTAGTAAAACAAAAGACTTGTGCATAATTTTGTGGGTAATTTTAATTCAATGGGGACTTTCCAACTCGATTTGACCATAAAAAAGCTAGCACATCATCTCGGAAAAACTAAAAACAAGCTTTACGTTTAGCCAGTAGCTTGCACATTGAGTTGAATTTGAAATGTCCTTGGCAGAATGTATAAATTGCTGGCTACAAGTTTTTATTCAACTCGTGTAACGAAATCTGCTGCTGTTTTCCATACACTAAGAAAAACTAACAATAACACAAATTGATGGATAATAAATGTATTTTTCAAACCCTTCAAAAGTTAAAGAAAATTTCTCTAGTGTTTTCTGCTAGAGGGATTAAGATTAATTGACAGATATTTATTATTTTCCCCTGTGTATCCTCCCTCCGTTTTGCTTCTAATATTTTTAAGGATATATAAGCCCTGCCTTGTGGCCATATATATTGCACTCAACCTTGCCGACTCGATTACATCGAAGCTCCTTGCTTTGTCCTTCGACTGTCGAGATTCGACTTGTTTGCCCAGTCTCACCAGAGAGACAATCCAGCAATCTCCTCTGCCGGGATTGGCAACTAAATGTTTTAATGTTCGGGACTGAAAACCACATGATGGGGCTCTCCATGCTCCACATCGTGGCTTATACATTTAATGCGCCATTATTTATCGGGCAAGGGTCCTTCGCAGCACTTGCACTCCATTTGGCTTAATTATTGCCAACGCGCCTTGGCCAGGCCGGGAAACTCCACAAAGCCGGTGCCCCTCCGGGTCTCGGTCCCTGTATCCTCCTAAGCGCTAACGTCAACATAGTCCGTGGTCCCTGGGTCAACGTAAAGTGCGCTGGAGGACTCGGGCAGGATCCCAAAGAGTCCTCCTCGAGTGGGGGCGGGGTGCAAAGTGCAAACTTCAAAGTGCCGCGCGCACAGGACACGACTAATTCAATTAAATCCCTTCGCTCAGCCCGAAGGAAGACCCGGCCAAAAGGGCGCACACACAGGACACAGGACACGGTGGGCGTTAGCCTCCGCGCCATTTGAGGGCTTAACTCCTTGGTAGCTTGGAAGAGCTGATAAAGTGAGCAAGGCAAATAATTGATCCAGTGACTAATTCGAAGGGCAAACACTAAAGCCAACTTATTGGAGGTTCTATCAAATGATTTCTCTGACTTCTGGTCAAACTAATAACCAAGCAGCTTAATATTTTGATAAAATTTCCGTTTTCCAGCTCAAAATGTTATATCAAAATGTCAAAATGGTAGTGTATCTCCAGTTAAAATTGGTAATGTTGGGAGCTGCAGTTGGCAGTCCAATTAGTGACTCCATATAATCTGTTGACCGCTCTAAGCCTGCCTTATTTTTTTGCTACATATAAATACATTTTTTGTGACCTTATTTCTGTTGATTTTTTAGTTTTCAAGGAAACATGTTTCAGCACATGGCAAATAGATAAATCCCTCAGGGTCCGGCAGGCGGCAAAAGAGGTTGCTTGCCCCACATTGAGTTACTAAATAAATAACTGCCAGCTGGGGGTCGTCAGGTCGTAGGTCGTGGGTAGTAGTCGGGTTCGGCTCTGGGTCGAGTGCGACTGCTGGCCATGTTTGTGTAAATTAGTGGCACAAATAAATACTCGGCCAGCAGCTCTGCAGTTGCAGGGACCAGTTGCATGAAAAAACCACCGATTGATGGATGGCTGATGTCCGAAGTCTGATGCCTGGGTTCGAGCTTAGTTAATTGAAAATCCTGGAGATTTGCAGCCCTGCTGTTATGGAAACCCGTTGGTAAATCAGTTCCGACTCGGGCTGCCTCAGTGACCCATTGACAATCTGAATTTAAATGCCTGCTGACAGGCTCCTTGACAGGTGTGTAGGTGTGTCAGGTGTGCCAGCTGTTTGCCCAACAAATTGAACCTAATGCGGCTCAGAAATGGCATTTAAATAAGCCAGCCAGGGAACAGCAGGCCCGACACCGAATCAAACCAATTCGTAGCCGATGTCGAAGCCTTTCCCCCAGGGCGAGCGAGCGCAGCCCCCAAGCTGAGAGATACATTGGCGAAGACAACTGTCAACATTTAAATAAGATTGATCGATTGGCAGCGTCACCGGCATTGACATTGCTCCGTCGTGGGCTTTGCCGCTAATGCTCTCGCCTTCTGGGGCGTGACGGACTTTACGCGCGCTCTGATTTCCATTAAAACAAGATGTCCCTCGCTTGCACAGGGAAAAACTAAAGAATATCTATTAAATAAATTCTAAACTGCAAGCTATAAAAATTCATACTTTTAAAGGATAAAATAATATGCAAGATTTAGGTAAATGAAATAAAATATTACATTATCCTGCGAGGAAAAATCTAAATACTTTTATAACATCTTGTTATGAGAGGCAGCTCTGTCTCTGTAAGCTATATCAAGGGTTTGTTAATAAAAAGTATAATTATTAGGTTGATTTGTTTCTGCCAATTTTTCTCCAACTGCAGAACAAGCTACCCTGGATCTGCGTTCTTCAATTAGCTTCCCAATCCCAATTCCAAACCCAATCCCGTTGACTTTCGCCCGATTTAAACTCGCTCCGTGTGTGACAAATTGTTGGCGCTTCCGTTTGGGATTTGCCAGTTGATTCGCCTGTTTACACTGACCAGCGGGCAGCCGGTCCGCTGGAGCTTAGAGTGCATAACAAATCACTTAGCACCCGTCCATCAGGGAGCTAATCATGCTCGCATGGGGTCCCGGCGCATTTGGCTATAAAAATTGTGGATCGCCGTGCTGCTGCCATCAGTAGTTGTCCGAGAGCCCCAAAGCGCCAAAGCGGTCCCATTCGCCGAGTGGAGTTAATAGTCGAGAGCCTCGAGAGCACTTCCGGAGTGTCCTGAGCGGCGCTCATAAACGGCAAACACCGACCGACCGAAAACGCCAACGCCAGTTATGTGTGGACCCAGTTATTGCACACTGCTGCTAATCGCGGCATCCTGCTATGTCCTCGTCTGCAGCCAGGCCAAGTCTTTACAGGTGAGAGTGGTTACTACACTACAAAATTAGCTAAAGGATAATTTTTTATACAATTAACTTGAACAATATAAAAAGACATATGTTTTCAAGTCACAGAAAAATCAATAGGGGAATTAGAAATTTTTGTTTAATAAACGAATTTAGGATAAAAAGGGCTCATTTAAGTTATTTTCTGAGTGTAGGATTGGTCTGGGTACCGGCTACAGCCAAACAAGCGCCACTTAATTAGTGTTATTTGCCCAGGCACAAGTTTGCCAGCTTTGCGCGATAATTTTGCCGCTAGTGCCAACGCGTACTTTGGTTTTACGGACGGAATTTTGGGTTAAAAGTTCTCAGTCCCGGCCGAGTGCAGTCTCATTTCCTCACTGTCAACGCCATTTTCGATGCCACCAATTAAGCTGCAATTGCAGGAAATCGATTCGCATCCAATTAACACTTTCGCAAGCCATAAGACGTATACGTATTACGCAACTCTAGCTAAAAATGCTTTGCCAAATTAAGGTTTAATATCAAGTATACGCCCACACACACACACTCACATACACAGTGAGTCAGAGAAGAAGCGTTTATGGGTGAAGTGCGATTTACAAGCCGATTTCAGGTGTTGGCATTTCAATCTACATTGAGTTGTCTAATCAAGCGGCACACGCTGCCTGCCGGGCTGTAAATTGAAACAATAAAGTGCTTGACTCGCACATTCGCACACCAGCTCACACACACACCATCGTGTGTGTTAGCAAGGCGGCGCTGTGTGTGTGCAACGCACGTACGGGTATGAGCATAAATAGGCGGCATAAAAATAACTTAACACGTGTCGACAGTTTGGCAGGCTCTCGGCTGAGCCATCTCCTAAAAAACAGAACAAGTAAGTTAAGGACCTCGACAATGAGATACCTGGTACAAAACATCAAAAAGACATAAGCCTTTGCGCTATAAAATAATATCTCGGGAAGATCGATTGGTATTTCAAGCTGCAATTTCATTTTTGTAATAGAATGAAAGGTGTGAAAAGCTTAAGTAGACAAAAAACGCTATAGTTATGTAGATAAAGGTATTAAAAATATATTTTTATTACTCTACAATATGTTTTATCTTTTATTATAGCCCAAGCATATATATTTAAACAATCCTGAGCCTCAGATTCAAAGTATTAAATAGATCAAATCAATGGAAATAATATTTCAGACAACTTTTATATACATTCGGTCTTATTTTCAATACAACTTCAACAATATCCCCTTTGTGCTTTATTTTAACACTTGGTATAAAAACCCTCTAAGGAAATATCTGAAATATTTTCCTCATCTCTTTTTTTTATTCCTTTTGTGTGCTGCTTTTTTGTGCTTTGCTTTGTGGCACTTTATTTGTGCAGGGCACGAGCAAACTGGATTTGGCAAATCACATCAGACCGGGCTATGCCAGAGCAGGATCATCATCATCCGGCGGAGCTGGAGCAGCGGCAGTGGCGGCATTAGCGGCGCGGGCGGCGATGAGTGAAGCCCGCCAGAAACGCGCCATGGAGCTGACTGACATCATCGACGAGCTGGAGGAGAACAGTCTGGCCCAGAAGGCGAGTGCCACTCTGCCAGTGGCTGCTGTGCCGCCGCAGGGTCAGGATTTTGACTTGGATAGCATGCCGCCGTTGGCCTACTACCTGCTGCTGCAGAAGCTACGACAGTGTAAGTTGCTACGGGACACACGGGGCGTATGCGCAACGCGTGACGAAATGCCAGTGAAATATCCCCAGTTATGTGGGGGCCACGCTCTTCTAATTGGATCCCGAATCACGTTCACATTTCACGCCATCATCTCCATAACTATGGCATACTTTTCCCCATAAGCTTTGCTTTCGTTTAATGTGGCAGGGAAAACACTGAAATGCTATTAGTTTTATCTTTTTAATTTACGTGCCTTATGTCATTGCCCCCATAACGTTTTTATAATATACATTTGAGGTAATAATATTATTATCAGGCTAGTTTTTAGTTTTGTTTAATTGCTTCAAAATGTGACATATACAAATTATTTTATGCCCTTACTCGCAGTATGAAATGTAGCAGGGTTCAGCACAATTAGAGACACTTAAAGTATAGTTGGACAATCCCTAAAGGGTTTTAATTTCCTGAAGTTATTATTTTTCTGGGTTATAATAAAATTTAGGAAGGATTTACAAAGCTAAAACCATAAAGAAATACTATACTTAAATGTTTTATTTGCTTTTGCCTATATATCTTAAATATTAGTCACAAATTTCTGTAACCTATTTTATTTATAATATTTTTTCCCAGTGCAGAACAACGGCGAGCAGGCTTATCGCGTGCGCACGCCACGCCTTGGCCGCAGCATTGACTTGGACGGCGGAGGAGGCGGCAGCGAGGAGGCCACTGGTGGCCAGTTTAGGCGCGACCTGGTAAAGAAATCGGTGCCGTTCAAGCCCCGCCTGGGCAAACGTGCTCAAGTGTGCAACGGCGATTGAGTCACGACAAGGACGCGAGGACACGACACCGACACGGACATGGACACGGATACGGAAACCGACGGAGGACAACACCCGCGCCCAGGACAAGGTTGAGGCCAGGCGACTGGCCCTTGAGCTAACTTAACCCCTTAATGGCCAGCTGAAAATCGACGCGACGCAAAAATAATCCACATATGCATAGTGAATGACTAGTTACGCGCTATAACCCTGTTTTTGAGAGGAACTAATGATGTGTATATATAGTACATATGTATTTATTATTTATTTGAATAAATTGCAGCCCCCAAAGTAAACAGTGTTGTTGTTAGACCGCGACAAGGCGACGAATTTGCATCCCAAATGAGCAGAGTATTAAATAAACATTGCAATTTAATTTACACTGTCCTCTTGGGCTCTCGCCCTACCCCATCGCCTGCCTGCTAGTCTATATATTTTTACATAATAATATTACGGTTTTACGCTCTGCTAAAATTAATGAAACTTTCATAACCAGCGATAGGGCGCGTAAATTGGAAAAGTGCGGCCAGCATCCGTATATAGTATTATTGGCCCTCACACATGTGTGCTGGTTTGGGGCCTGATAAAGTATCTCGTTCCTCTTGAAATCCGGTCCACAATTTTTGGCCAACCAAAATGCTGCTGGTTTTATTCGGCCTGATGAAGCATAAAAATATTTTACAGAGCTGGAGCTCGCTGCGAAAAATTTCCACAGAATACATTTCAGGAGTGGTATCCATTTCGTGATTGTATCTCCCGCGCGCTTTTAAACTTTAGTTTCAAGTTATGCAGTTTAAACATTTTGCCTCCAGCCAGTTTTCATTTAAATCGATTTATATTTTTGCAAAGGATAATAGGGATATAATGGTTATATTAAAATTGCGTTATATGTTCTTTTGTTTAACTTTTTTATTATTATAATTATTATAATTTTGTAATGTTGTACAATTTTAATATAAAGCTGTGTTACTCAATTGATTAGTGAAATTACAATGGATATGTTAATATTTGTGTAGCATAACTTAATTTGATTAAATTGATTTATCTGTGGGATTTAATTAAATATTTCATGGCAAAAAATGCATTCCACATAAAAACAAGTTGTGTTATTCAATTAAGGCCTGAAAAAAATCTACTTCTTTCTCATTTCAAAGCCCTTTGAAGGATTATTTTCTCTTTTCAAACCAGCAACCCTAATCCTATTTGCAATTCTTTGCGTTTCATTATATTTTCATTGACCAGGTCAGATGTTAAATATATTGGCCATTTAAAATGAAAAGTCATTTCCCTGGCCAACTGTTGTTGGTGACGCAGCTGTTTTGCACAGCAAACTGGAGGCAGCAGCTGGAAGTTTTCGCAACTCATTAGAAACTTGCCACATGCCAATTAGTTGGCTTAACCAGGCGTGCTCTAACCGGGCTGGGATTAAGCGATTCCTAGTTAACGCCAGCCCCAATTATTGACCCGCAGGTGTTTGAGGAATCGCTAGAAGTTATCCGTTTCACAAAAGACAGGGCTGTCGGTTGGGTTTCCGATTGGAAGGTGAGAAGGTTCATACATCACGTAGCCAGCCGGCAAGCCGAGGAGCAACTTAGAAGGGGATATATATCTGCCTGAATCGTGCTTAAATTGCGATAATGGGCACACAGGCCAGCCCTTTCGACCCTGTTACCCCGAAGGAGATATTGAAACATTATAACTGCAAAATGGTAATAAATTTTACTCCACCTCCTGGGTAAAATAAACCAAAAAAAAAAAAGAATGAAAAAAGAGAGCAAGCAAAGTCGCGAGCCAGACACGCACATGAAGGCTGGATTGGAGTCGAGGGTGCACTCTGAAAAATATTATATTTCTTAGGGAAGTTGAGCGGGAAGAGGTTGATAATAAGGCGAAGGTTCAACGAAGTGAACTAAATTAAAAATATATAATTAAATAATAGATTTTCTCTCATGTTTAAAATATAAAACAGGCAACCTTTATTTAAAAATGGCAACAATAAAAATTATTAATAAGAGGATGTGGACTGACTATGTCCCAGGGCTTCTAATGTCACACACAGAAGCCAAAACCTTTTTCAACTATCTTATTTTTTAAAGGGAAAGCTACTGTCATTGTCCCATTTTTTCTTTAAGTGTAGTAACAGGGAGTCGGCAGGAACTTTGCATGACAGCGGGCGTAGATTTACAGTTGGGTCGTTGCGTAAGGTTAAACTACCTTAACATCAGGTGGCACTGTGTCGGCTTCCTGTCTACGTGTCCTGCTCGTCGTCCTGCCTGCGATATGGCGAACACATATGCAAACTGATAAGTTGATGGTGCATAAGTGTGCGTGCCGGGCGAAATCACTTTGCCTGATTAAACGCCGCCATTCCGGTTCCCAACATTCATTTTGCAGGCTCTCCGCCATTAAGGTGAATTGTAAAAAATGTCTGCTAATATGGCGGCGTCTCCCGGCCCCTCTGAGATTCCCAGACTGCAGTCCCCTTTTATTTATTGTGTGGCGAGCAAACTGATTTAAATTGATGGGCCCCCATTTCTACGCAGGGGGGTGTGGCACTCACTTAATCAAATTTCAACCAAGCCGAAAAAGGCTTCAAATTGGCTCTGTGTGTGTGTGTGCTGGCCACAAAAGTGGGCAAGATTATTTATGGCTCTTGTATTGTGCTGCCAGCGGGCACTTTGATGTTGCGCACACCTGCATAATGACGGTGACCTTATCACCGCTCTGCATCAAATATTAATTAGTGGGGACTTCAGGACCTGTCGAAGTGATTGATAAGGCGTCATTATCCGTTTGCCTGAGCTGGCTTACAGTTGCTTAACGGAAATTGACAGCCAAGTTGTTCCGACCATAGTTGATTGTGTTTACCAGAAAGCAGTTAAGGCTCTGGGGCTAGGGCGGGAAATGAGTTGTGTCTGAAATTATTTGAAGACTTTCATCAAAAGCAATTGTTTTGTAATTAAAAAAAAAAATAAAAATGTGTTCTAATTATCTTATTATTATCTTTAATTCTCTAAGGACACGCTGCCAGGCCAAAACTAATTATAAACTTTTCCCATAATCTTTGTTTAGCCAAGAAATCCGTACAATTTCCCTGCTTAAGTTTCTGCTCCTCTTGAACATTTTAAAATATTTGGCCAACATTTATGGGATTTCCATCCCTCTTTCTCTACTACCAACTATTTCGTTTCGGGGCTGATAAAGTTTTCATACGGTTTTTGCTATTTCTGGACTTTCAAAGTACACAGAGAGTACTCGGAGCTTTGACCCGTGTCCAAATACCAAGAGCTCCAAAATGGAATGGAGCCCGAATGCAGTTCCTCCTCTTCCGTAGAGTGCCGCGGGGTGTACAGAGCTTGAGGGCTGTAAATCCGGTGACGGACAGGTGGGCAACGCCGCCACCATCATCAGCTTGCGGCAAACTGAAGCAGCAACTTTTTTGGGCCATTTCCAGTGGGTGGCTCTGTGGGTGTCGTCGTCCTTGTGCTGCCACTGTAATTTTTGCTGCCGTTGCATGGCATCGGGAATTTAGAAATTGCAAATGCAGCAGCCACATTACCAAACACGCACACACACACAATTTCGACACAATGTTCCTACTGCTGCTGCTGCTGCTGCAATTGAGGCCTTCCGATGTGGATGAAGACGAGGACGAGGTCAAATGGTGAGCACAAAAGCGAACGAAATCCAATCGAAAATTCAGTTTTTGGTAAAACGCATGAGGGCCCCCATGGCAATGGCAGTGGCAGTTGCTGATGGTGCCACTGACATTGGCATTTGAAAATCCCAGCCTAGTCACGCCCACCGATAATCGCCTTTTGTACTATTTTACAGTCGAACTAGTCTAAATTTAACCCTTTAAAAGTATAGTAAAGAGAGGCAGAATAATATATATTCTCTCCATTTTATAATTATTAAAGTACCTCATAAAATATATATAGTTTTAAGCTATAGTTTCATCACCAAAGACATGTGAGTTATCGCTGTTTAAGCACCAACTTAAGCACACAAAACTGTACCAAAGTTAAGCTGTTAAACTGCCAAACAATTTCCAGTTCAGCTTACAAGGACTTTCTTTCTCTGCGAAAGTTTGTCATAGAGAAGTTTGACTGTAACTGGGCTCCGTGTGTATGCAACAAGCACTTTGTTCCGTTGACTTTTATTTAATATGTGAGTGACTCTGCAGGTTCCCGCTTAGCTGGCATGACCAGCTCCATCCAGCAACAATCCACAATCCACGCCGGCACGCATGACTGAGCTGTTGCTCCGGCGTTCCAACGTGGCCCCCAGTCATCATCCATCAATTTGCCTATGACATTTGGCTGATGTGGCAAATTTGCCGCCACTCTTGGCTTCGACTTGGGGCGAGTCGGGGCATTCGTTTAATTACTGTCAATTAGACAAACAGAGGTCTGCATATAATCAAATTACAAGACACACCAGGATGATCAACGACTGGATGAGGAAACTAAACGGAACTAAAGTAATATTAATAAAAAGCCTTTTCTCGATTATCTGACTGATAAAACCCTTTCATTCAAGGCATTCAAGGAGCAACTTAAAGAAGAAACTACTGGAAATAGACTTTAAAGGAAAGAAAACTTGCCAGGAACATTTAATTTTGGTACATCCTTATTAATAGCCCTTTCTAATATTAATGTATATATTTTTTTAAATTTATAACATCCAAGGATCCCAATCAACTTGACCTAACTTAGGATCCTTTCTGTCATCATTCAATATCTATTTTTGTCACTGTGTAGATGCGAGTAGTGCCGCGCCAGCAGATAATCGTCCTGCCGCCGACCCATTTCAATAAACTGGCGCCGCCAGGATGCGGTGGCGATGCCCTTGAGGAGAGCGCGCTCGCAAGGAAGTCGCTTTCAATTACAACAGTTTACCCCGGTAGCCATCCTGGCGTGACTTTTCCTGCCACTGCCAATGCCATGGCCACTTCCATGTGAGTGACAGACAGGCAGGCAGGCAGGCAAGCAGGATGGCTGAATGGCTGAATGGCGGCCAGGATTGGGTTATAAATATTTGTTCGATTTCATTTTGGCCATTCTGGCTCCCTGGCGGAAATCTGTTTCGTGCGCCGCCTGCTTAATATAAATACAAATCAAATGGGGCCCTCCTGACGGCCATTAATTGTATCGTGAATTCATGTATCGCGCCGAGTTTTCCGGCTCTGCTTTTCCTACGAAATTTCCCCTTGGGAGCCCGTGGCGTGCCAAGTTTCTGGAGCCCAGCCGGCGGGGTCAGGTAATGAAAAAATTAAATGAAACGGCACGCAAAGCGACTGGCGTCTGGCTGAATAGATTGGTTCGTTACAGTGAGTGTGTGTGTATGTGTTGGCCTGGCCCAAAGCCTAGCTAATGAATTAGAGATATAAATAGTTTAAATCCCACTGCAAGTTGGGTGTACATTAAGTTGGATTGTTGAAAGCATTTCTTGAATGGAGTCACTGGGGGAAGTTACAAACAGGGTTCTGTGGAAAATATTTTAAAGTTATTTGAGTCAGAGTAATTATAGATTTCTAAAAAGTATTTGAAAGAATACATTTGTAATTTATTTTGTACTTGTTAATAATATCTTTTAAGCAAAGAAACTCTAGATCTTGTCAGAGAAAGCTTCTCTTCTTGCCTCAATAAATAATAATAGTTTTGAAAAATAATAATGTATTTAATATGAGAAACGTTTATAGAAAGTAGCATCAACATTAAGTTTCGTTGTCCTTTTTTTTTCGTTGGTTTGTGGTTATTTCATAAAATGCTATTAGCAAATCAAGTGGACATGTGTCCGAGTGCCTTCTAAATAACTGCATTTAACCAATTTCAATTGCAGCTAATAATAATAATTCCGTGAATGAAAAATGAATGGAAAAGCGCATCAGGCACTCGACCGGATTGCGTGACACTGTCAAATACTCTCACACTTGTACCCGGAAAACCCACTGCCACTGCCTCAGTGGCACGTGTGTACGAACATATATACGGATGTGTGTGTGGCATTGAACTTCTGTTTTGAGGGCCGATAAACAATTTGATTTATTGACAGGCGAACGGCCCTGATACTGCCATTCAATGGGGCTTTGTTAACGGACATTCATAATTGACATCCAACTGCTCCCGCTTCTGCCTTCCTGTTTCGCCAGATCGTGGCCAGTTTAGAAATAATTATAATATATTACCAACGCGTACTCCCACTGTCTGCCACTGACAAGTGCAGATTGCAGGCTCAATGGCTTTTGGGACCGGACCGCACACTGGCGCATTGGTAATTAACTTTTTTAGTTGATTTTGGCCGGGCCCTGGTTATATGATGTGGTCTCGTTATGGTGAACCAGGGAGTCTTAAAGGATTTTAATGCTTTTTACACGAAATAGTAAAGGGAATTGAGAAGAGGTTAAATTGTAGCTTAAACAGAAAGCACCTTTTAGGGCATATTTTCATGAAATGATAATTAAAGTAAAAACTATTCTATGTTACTACATTTTTACATTAAACATATATTTTTGGAACTTTATAAACAAATAAATTATATGTTTATTTGAATTTACATAATAGATAAAGAGTCTTCTAGATATCAAGTATGTGTAGAAAATTCAACTTTGACTTCCGAGATAAAAACATTATAAGAAAATAGAGAATTTCCTTGTTATATTGTTGCAGATCGTAAACTCTCTATATATATCCTCTTTTTTATATAGTAAATTCCCTATAACAGAGTGTTCACTTTGCTGTTTCATCCTGATTTCAGTTGGTCCATTTTTCACGTTATTTGCAGGGGTCGTGGCTTTGATGATGCATGGCAATTATGAAGTGATTATGACGTTGGCCATATGCAAATGAGCATTCGGCGAGTGGGGGTCGTTTTGTGACTTTTAATTGCTCTTGTGCGAGTCGACGGGTCACTTCCGTGGCCCCCCCTGCCCTTTTGGTCTCTCCCCCTATGTCGTGGGTGGCCACTGACTACCTACTGTCGGTCACTTTGGTTGCATATTGACAGCTGGGCGGAAGCCATCAAAATGCTCGGTCAACAGCTTAAAGTGTCAACTTTAAAACGTTCAGCTAATTGCACTCAACGTCCGGAATAAACTACGGACCGAATTTGTTGCACTTAATGAGCAAATTTACAAAACGTTTGAGCAAACAATTACCGAGCAATTTAAGTTAAATGAACTGTTTCAGATGTTTTACTCTGTCTTCTTTTCTTCTTTCCTTTTCTGCCGAAATTATTTATAAGGACAAGCACACAGAGGAAAAGGAGGGAAAAAAAAGCATAAACTCGAAAATAAATTAAAAGGAAACGACAGCTAACTGGATTACCGTGATTATGTACATATATTTTGCACATTCTTGCAGAATAATTACTTCATTAGCCTTTGAATGGCCGTTAATTTGGAAAAAGATCATCTTTCATTATTAGGCCCTTAAAATGTGCTTACAATTGCACGGATTTCATATACTTATAGTTAATTTATATCAGCTTAAAAGTTAGCTTACTTTTTAAGTAGTCACCACAAGGGGAAGTAATATTTGAATAGTTTAACTATGACTTTGTGAAGGAATCTCTGAAACTAGCAGTCGACCTAATAAAATATTATTCATTTCCGTTTAGTTATAACAAAAAGTATTAAAAGATATATTCATACTCTTTAAATTATATTTAGGGTAAGATTTTGTTTATATATTTTACTGAATAATTTCAGCACCTAACTGAGCTTATAAAACATGTTATAACATCTATACAAAGATGATTATACAATACATATAACCATCTATGTTATTTATGGCTGTCCTAACTTCATCGTAAATTTAAATTTCAAAGACTCATATATTTAAGCTTCAAGGAAACTTTTTGTTTTACCCTGGGCCCGGGGTAAACTTTATTATATAGTAATCATGCCGTCGCCAACATAAATATATGCATAAATATAGGCAATGTGAAAAGCGGATAAGTGGGGGTGGAACTTGAAGCCGACTGGCTGCCGAGTTGGGAAAGTGGCTTTGGGGCTAGTTTTCATTGCTGGCACTTGATGGCAGTTTTATTGATTTGTTGTTGCAAACTTTTCCTTTTACATGGCTCGAATTTATGGCCCCAACATCAACAAACAATAGCGGCGGCCACAGCAGCGCCTGCGAGACCCTGAAAACGCCGCCAAAAATTTGCATGTGCCCGGGCCAAGCCAAGGCTGCTGTAGTTCCTTTTTTTGTTTGCTCTCTGGTTTTTTCTCTTCTGCCTGGTGCTGCTCTGCTCGTCCTGTTTGCCTTTATATTTTTGTAATATTTTTCTTCGTTTTGTTATTCGCATTTTGTACCACATAAATGTTGACCAACGAATTTAAGCAGCGTACGCCCATTTACTTTTCATCCTCTGATATTTAGCCATTGTACCTTGCTCCTACACTAAGCGAAAATATTGTACAATAAGTAAACTAAATATGTATATTCTTCATAAGAAATTCGGACTAGTTAGGTTTTATATTGTATTATTACAAAAAGATTGTCAAAAAATTAGGGAGGACACAGGAAACTGTTAACTCACGGCAAACGGAGTTACTCC
Organism: Drosophila parvula; assembly: GCA_018904695.1. Taxonomy (NCBI): domain Eukaryota; kingdom Metazoa; phylum Arthropoda; class Insecta; order Diptera; family Drosophilidae; genus Drosophila; species Drosophila parvula. The sequence goes on from JAEIIG010001622.1 coordinate 72,935, forward strand.
TCATTAACCTCACGGAATGCTGCACCGTTGGTGTCTGCGCTACATCGATTCATCATGGAAAATGCTTAGTAAAGTTGTATAAGCTAACAAAACAAATGTTTTTTTGACTTCTCAATATTAAAAAAAAAATATTTATCCCTCTCTCTTATATTGATAATTAATTTTGCTCAGTGCATCCCCTTTGCATATAATGTTCATATATTCAAATTTTTTTCTTTGCGCTTGTAATACGCAAAGAAGACAAAAAACATTAGCATAAAACGCTTGGGAAGCAATTCCGTACACTGTGCGGAAAAAAGCGTGCTTTGGGGAATTGTTTGATGCGTTTGGCGTGCTGCGGCGGCGGCACGCGTTCCGACCGCACGCGCTAATTAAAAGAAATAACCAAACAAAAAACTATGAAAACAAAGCGGGGGAAAATGCTGAAAAGCGAGCGAAGGGGTGGGGGAGCAGTGTTTGCCAGGGCAAATTACTCATACGCCGCTTGGTACGTGCGCCTGGCTGGCAAATTGTTTTTAATTAATTTTTATGACCTTAAACTTTACTCCACGTGTCCTGGCGCGCAATTCAAGGCGTCGGCTCATGCGGGTTACTCATTATTAAAAATAGAAAGCAATTAGATGTGCCACCGAAAGCAGAGCCCAAACAATTGTCGGTGGCCACAACAAAGGACTCTAAGAGCTACACGAGCTCCATTCAAGTTCAATTTGGCCAAAGTGTTAGCACCGGCCACTCCAAAATGGTATAAAGGAAATGGAAAAGTCAATATGAGCGAATCATCGGAGCGTTAACGGTGACAGACAAGGCCGTGCTCGAGATCGGGGCGAGTCCTTGGCCAGCTTCATTTAACTTTCACTCAAAATCCAACCACCCGCACATGACCGCCCACAAGGTACCCAGAACCATCCCAAGTTACACACAAGCACACATACTGTCGTTGTTGGCAGCAACTATTGCAATAAATATGAAGGCCATAAATGGCTGAGCCACAAAATGTCACGTGTTCAGCGCGTAGGCGGACATTGGATGTCCAGGACAATCACAGCTCAGGTTGGGTGTGGCAATAGAGGAGGCCTTTTTTAAAGTCACCTGTACAGTTTAGATTCCCTACATTCAAAACCTCGTATCCGCTGCTTAAATAGGGAGAGATATGGAGTCTTAATTTAATATTTTCTATAATCCTATGGCAGTCTTTTCTATTCCTTGCTAACCTACAAGTCAAGATAAAGAGCAAAGTTCCTGGAAGCTTATTCATTTAGCATTGAAATTATTTCGTCTTGGGAAAATCTTAGGAGGGGTCGGTTTCAGCTAGAGAAGTTGCCCTGTAAAATAATATCCGTGACCCTTTGGCCCCCTTAGGGCTGGCCTAACCCAACAGCCGTTGGCCATTCGACAATGACTTGTCCCGGTTGCTACTGCTGCTCGCTTTTTAATCTGTTTCCCTTTTTCCGGGCCTGAATTTTTTACTTTTATTTTTGCAATTGCCGGCGTAGTTGCCAGGCGAACGCCTCGACGCGGTGGGCTTATAAAAAATGTAGACAAGAGAGTGCCGTCGAGTTCGTCGAGTGCCCGGGGCAATTGGGCAACGCATTATGTCGTAGATTATAGCTTATGCATTATTTATGTGGGTCAGCGCCAGCGACGAGCGGCGAAACGGCCTTTAATTGGATCGCAAGTGGGCCTTAATGTGCAGTCCGCGCAGTTGGCCGAGTGTCGTCCTTCCAACAGCCTTCCCCTGGCTATTTTTAAGACGCGCCCACTCACATATTTCACTCGCAGGTTGCGAGCCGTTGGCCAAAGTAATTTTCCCGTGTGTAATTCCGGCTTAATGTTAATGGGGCGAAGTTCACTAAAAATTTAATCCTCACACTGATAGCAGGCCTTAAGCGTTGGAAATTAGTACAGATATTATGCAGTGAATTAGGAAAGATTTATGCAGTGATAGCCTTAGAAAAAAGTAGATCTCTAAAAACGTTAATATATTTGCTATATGGTTTCCATGTTAGAAGAACTCCCTGTACTTGTTTAAATTATTTTATGTAAGCAAGCTTTCAACTATTTTAAAATTAAATCTTCCGCACATAAGCCCTGCTTAATTCTGATGGACTACTTAACTAAAAATGTAATCCTCACTGATTACTCGCTCGTAGAAAGTTAATGAACTTGTTTATTTACATATGTACAGAGAGCTCAGAGCCCTGTTCGTAGTGCATTTTTATTTTGGTAAGAACCGAGGGGAAAATTCGCAGGTGGAATGCACTGCGCAACACAACCTGCCAAAGTGGCTGGAAAAACAGTTGAGCTGCAGCTACTAGCTACAACAACTGGCCCAATGCCAAGGTGGCTCAGAGCAAGGCAAGGCAAGGGACCGAGCCGGGCTGGGTGACGTGGCCTAATGGAATTGAAAGCCATGGCCGAAAGAGCGCAAAAAGGGAGAGTTCCACGCATATTAGCACAGTTGCCTGCACACTACGAGAGCGCCAGCGTTTTACTCAATGAATCATGGACAACAGCTGATTTATATTTTCTGGCCAACAATACAAACACAAGAGCCAGAGCCAGGCCCAGAGCGAGAGTGGGGTGTGTGCGTGTGTTGGCAGCGATTGGTGTCCTTGAAACTGTTCAAGTACGCTCGACAAGTGCACCAAGTGTCTCATTGTGCATTTCTCGGGGATGTGTGAAGGCCACTGCCAGTGCCACAAGGCAACGGAGGCGGCGGCATTAGGAACTGGCCCCAAAAGGGAAAGGAACTGAAAGAGGACGAAGCCATGTCCCGGTTGAATGGGCAGGAAAACAAAAGTCCGAGCCACTGCAGATAATTGACAACGAGCTGCTGAAAATCAATTGAGTGACTTTGCATGTACGACGCTGCCCCGCAGCGGACCACTCGCTATTGTTAGTCCTGTTTTGTGGTTGTCCTGGCTGCTTAGGGCATTAATCAGTGATGGCTAGTTTGAGAGCAAACCAAAAGGCAGCAGAAGAAACTGACTAAGGCAGGGAATATTCCTTAAATATGCTTTAAATATTTAAAGCAATTGAATTGCCTTAAATATAGAATGAACCTTATCTGATTCTTTTGAAATATTAATCGTATATTTTGAGCACTAAAGATTCCCTAAAAGAAATTTAATCCGAACTGTAAATAAACCCTAAACACCTAATCAACACAGCAAATTTCCTTTGAAATAATTCAGGCCTTGGAGAGCTGTCCCTGAATTATTTTTGTATTTGTTTAAATCGAATTTCAATGAAAGGAAAGGCGACAAACAGAGAGAACTTTGGCTGAAAGGGCGGCAAACTGGCTGATTTGGTAACACTGGCATTGGCGTCCATGGCACATTGTTCTCCTCAAAGACGGCAAACAGGGCTGAGACTGTATGAAATCCGGCCGCAAATGTCGTTGGCATCTTTCCCCAGTTTCACCGTTTACCAAGTTACTGTACGCGAGCATCTGCATCTGTATTCTGCCCCCGCCTGCTGTTGTGGTTTTGTGGGCTTTCAGCTTAAGCAGCGGGATACACGGCGCATGATATTGGATCGGGAAGCAGCTCTCTTTGACTCCAGCTCCAGTCCAGGTGCTCTTGTACCTGGATTGCGTAGTGGTGGCGGGGCATTGTTGTTGACGCCGTAGGCCGGCACGGAGTAAACACGGACTGCCGGGCACAGACGGCGGCGTGTCGCCTGCTCTCTTTGCTGTTTGATTAACGTTTTAACGATTTGCGCAAACAATTGCGGCGGTAACAGCAATCACTAACAAGGAGCCGCCATCGCCACATACAGCACACAACATACAGAGCATACACGCGGATTACCACTTGTGGGCTGCATGTTTTCACAGGCAACTGGAGGATGTGCTTCCTTGTTATTACGAGCATTCCTTGTGCTGGCAAAGCAATTTTCGACACCAGCTCAACCCCATGGGATGAAATTGTTTTATTTTATTATATGTATTTTTTTTCGTTCTTCTGGAAATGAAATATATTCGCCAAATGAAAAACAACGTACGGCGGTACAGTCGAGTGCCTCGAATGTGAGATGTCCTGTTATAAAATTAAGGGCTTTAAGGCCTTGAGCTTGCCTCGAGGCCAGCTTTTCTTATATTATGGTGTCTTGTGGTAATATTTATTATATGTTTAGGCAGATGATATCATTGAAAAAGAAGAGGATTTTGAAAGAAAAATATTGTGAGCGTTATAAGCATTTTCAGCGAAGTGAAATATGTATGTTTTGCACAAAATTCTGTAACCAACCGTATTAAAAATATCTAAATACCCATAAAATCCTTAAACGAATCAAGACTGCCTTGCTTCTACGTTGTCTTACTGGAGTGTGTGAAATATACACTTGTAATTTATCAGAGTCCTTGGTAAATAAAACGCACAGGAAGGATGGCAGCCAGCACTTCAAATGTAATTCCAAGAAGTAAGCCGAATGAAAGGTTTCCACAGAAAACTTTATTTGCCGGCTTGCGTAAAGTAAACACAATTTAATATGCACATTTTCAATTCGCACTCAGGTGTGAATGCATTTAATGGCCCTCAACCTGATTTGGTTTGGGGGAAAATGTAATTAAACTAGTTAATTAGAGAGGAGAAAATGAAATGGAACGGATTTCCAGGGTTTTATATGGGGGAACTTATAGCATTGTGACAGCTGAGGTTGCTCTCTCTGACAAGGACTCCAACTCAGTTTATTTTTCTGATGCGGCAAGGATCGAAGCAAACAAAAGCACTGCCGGCAATCAATAGTGCCTTCATTATGACCGTCTATTTGCAGTGTGTACCGAGTACCCTGTACTCAGTACTCAGTTAGCTAACTAGCTTCGGGTTCGCTTCTTTGCATAGATGAAGCCAAGGGAAAAAGGGCGGGAATGGCGGTAAAAGGACGAAGGGCGATGGGCGATGGGCGGGAAGTGACTGCACTTCGGCTTATTGCCTCGCAGCTCGCAGGAGTTCGCCGTTCGCTGCCATTTCAGCCATTGTTGACTTGTTTGCAAATTGGTTTCACCAGCAGAATTCTTCGAACCATGTCCTTCGCATTGGCATCATCGTCTCCGTCTGTTGCTGGCTGCCTTCATTTCAAATTACTTCGTTGCGTAAATTAGGTAGCCCCTCCCGGTCTCTTCCCGCAAGTAAGTACTCTTTCCGTCGCGCCTGCTGACATTCCGCCACAAACACTCGCATGTTTTGTAAATGTATTTTACACTGCGAACGGAATATAAACTCTTTGCATGAAGAATTTAAAATAAATTTCATACAAGATATACAATTTCATCACAGTATCGATTTAAAAGAAAACAATCTCAATAATTCTGTCCGTTGCTTGCTTTTTAAATTAAAGAGTAGTCGAGCAAGCAGAATGAAGAATTAAGTCGATTTTGTTGAAAGAAGAGCGACGAGTCATAAACTAGTAACCAGTAAGCAGAATAGTAAACTTGACAAAGGTACAGACGACAAGCAGAACAACGAGTTATTGCGACGAGTAAGGAACTCTTAAAATGGTTAGCAAATGACAATCAAGATAACGAGCCAACTTGACTAGAAAGAGAACAAGCGAGAGCGATTGAATGACGAGTAGATTATTAAGCCCAACGACGAGTAAACTCGACAAGGTTAGAAGCAGAACGACGAGTAAAGACAACGAGTCAAAATGACTAGAAAGAAAACAAGCGAGAACGGTTAAACAACGAGTAGATATCGAGCTAAAACCTGTATGATGCTAGTTCGAAAGACGATCAAAACCTCTTTTATTTGAAACACAGATTAATATTAAAATATTGTTTTATGTAAAAACATACTTAACTGTATACTTAATAAAGTAAAACTATATTTTGGAAGTTTTTAGCCTATACATCTTAGTCCAAATATCAAAAAAGTGATGTTTATTTATTCCTGTGTTATGGTTCCGTCTTACATATATCTTTGTGTGACAAATATTTTTCTTTATTTTTTTTATGTTTTTATACAAAACATGTAATTAACGTCAGAATGCCGTTATTCAAGGCAATCAATAAGTTGTTGTTTCCAATTTTTTCGCTATGTATGTATATTTCGCATTTTCTTTGTAGTACAAAATTTGATTTTGGTTTTGTTGAACGCGGCTAATTTCATTTTGTCAGACCTCGACCTCGCACTCGCACTCGTCTTAGTCCTCGTCCTCGACCTCGACCTCCGCGCCATCCATTCTAATGCTGAGTGATGTGGCAGGCCTAATTTCATTAAAAACGGTGCAGGAAAAAAAAGAAACGAAAAGAGCGGAATGCTTAACAGATTTTTGGCGGAGACAAAAGAAAGAACCAAACAAGTAGCGACTGGCAACCCGGCTCATTTTTAACTTTCTCGGCGCTTTATTTAACTTTAACCTTTTTTATGAGTTTGCCCGGCTCTGTGTGTGTGTGTGTGTGTGCTCCTTAATTAGAAGCCATTTTCACTTGGAGAACTCAACCTCTCCTCTGCAAAGCCCCGCAAGTCTAATGAGCCTGTGCCTGATTCGGATTCTGATTTTGATGTTGATTCCTTCGGCTGTTCTCGCTTCGACGCTGCTAAACATAATCAGGGTTCAATAAACACAAGCTCCCTCCCTGCCGGCTCCTATGAGTGCGGAGCCCCCTCTTGGCTGAAAATGCAAATCAACAGCTTAAAATTTAATTTAGGCGTTAGCAATGTAAATAAACTGGGGGCCACGGGGAGTTCCCCGAGACCGAGATGAAGAGAGTGAGAGTGAGGGCTGTGTACTTAGGAGCAGCTCGCCCGAGTGACCATTTATGATTTGGGCCTTGTCCCAAATTCAATTCCGAACATTTGGTTAACTTTGTTAAAAAGTCGAAATTAAAATAAGGCAAAAAGTCACTGGCCCCGGCTAAGAAAACAAAAAAAAAAAAACGTTGACCGCACTGGGGCTTATTTTTTTCGCAGTCTCTTAGACCGCAACTAAGTTGAAGTTGCGATTCAGCCGCCGCGTGTTACAAAATAAATTGAAAGAAGAGCACGCCCGAAACTTTCTCTCTCTCTCGTTGTTTGTTATTTTATTTTCGTTTTATTTTATTTTATTTTCTTTCTTTTTTTTTTGGCCGAGACATACAAATTGCAGGGCTCAAAGGAAAGTTGATGAGCCCGCGAAGTTGGTTATAAATTTCGCTTGAAGAATGATTTCATTTTGCGCCCGGCAATGGCGACACGTTAATCTGCAGCGACTGGAGCTCCCAGAGGGCGAGTCCTGGGCTCGCAGTCGACTCTATTGAACCCACATATAAAATCAATAATAGCATAAATAATATACGTGTGTAGAGTTTGTGTGTTGGGAAAGCAACAAAAAAAAAAAACATAGGAATATAAAGAGAAAAAAAGGAGCGCCCCGAGAGACAAAGGCCTAGGCCGACAAGGCCCATGGGCCAGACGAAGGACCCGGCCAAAGAGAGTCCACCTACGCCTCCTTCTCGACACATGGCTGACACACCACAAAAACGAAAGCTAAACCGAAAAAAAAAAATTAAGGAGCAACGGGACACAGGGGGAAATAGAGGGAATTGGTTGGGGGAAACAGGAGCAGGGCCACGCCAAACCTTTAACTAACACACAAAAGGCTTTCTCAATGGTTTCTAAAGTTGCAGGCTTTCAGCTAGCGATACAAAAAATCCAGCCTACACTCAGCAAAATTTCAAAGCCATTGAAATTTACATTTAAAATATAAGAGTAGGTATTTACTAAATTTAAAATGGTTCTTAAGCTGATAATTTATATTTCTTGAATGCGAAACCACTTCCACGAGAGCTCCTTCTATCGCTTTTCATTTTCGATTATTGGTGGCATTATTTGAAAGGATTAATCTTCCCTTTTTCCCACAGTGCAGAGTAAAGCAATGTGAGAGCAAATGGGGAAATCGCGGGGGAAGCTGGAACTGAGAGGGAGTAGGGCGAGTGCAAAGTAAACATGTCGAATGAAGGATACTTAAGCGGCTCTGCGAACGAGGGTTGCCCGAGAAGTTGACTTGCTGCAGGAGGGTCCTTATTCCGCCAAAATGACTTTCAACTGGTTTGCTGTGGGCTATGTTGCAAGGATTTGTTTTGATTTGTTTTTAAAGTACACACAATCCTCTCTCAGAAATACTTTTGTTTCAACTTCATAGGAGAAGTTTGGTATTTACTTTTAACTTCAAGAAAGATGCGAACAGGATATATGCGATTATTTACTAATTCTATATTCAGGAAGTATTTTAAGAGAGAGAGATTTATTTAATTATTGTTTAATCCCTGCCCAGAGTAATATGTATTTAATGTATTCTTTCATTTCTGCCTCTTGAAATGTATTTTCTAAAATTAAATATAAACAAACTTGTCCCTTTTTAAGATTAAGTTTTGGTTTAACAATGTTATTTTTGAGAACGATTTTCCATTAGTGGGAAATCAAAATTAACACATCAAACAGAATAAATAATTGCTGAAACCTTTTCGCAGGGTATTTTGCAGTAAGGTAAACTTCTCCACTAAACCTCGCCCTGGCAGCACTCCACTTTATTTGGCTTTGCCACATTACAATATTATAAACAATAATCCGTTCCAAAAGGCGAAACACAAATGGAAACATTCCTTGCCGGGGGGATGCCAAGAGGGCGCCGGCAAGCAGATACTTTGACACACACTCCCAGATGTCCCGGGATGTCGAGCGGCACTTAATGACATAAACACTGGCGATGGTGAGTCCTCTGGTACCGGGACCGAACTCCGCCGGAAGTTGTCCTAATGAGAAAACCGTTGAGCCGCCAATCCGCCATTGTCGTCCTTGCTCACGGACAACCACAAATCGAGGAGCAGTGGCAGGTGGCGATGGAGCCCGGGAAGGGCATTCCACTGGCACTAATATTATTAATTTGCAACTTTTGTTGTTTGCCGCCGCTGCGAGAGTTAAGTCAAAGGCAAAGGCAAATATCATTCATGGCATTTAGTGGGCAATAAAATACGCAAAAAGAGAGAAAGAGGGAATTTCCATTTCCATTTGTATTTCCATTTCCAGTCGAGTGCTCGGGGAAAATGCGAAACTGATTTAAATGCTTTCTTAAGCGTATTTCCGGCTTCGGTTGTAAATATTTGCTTAACTGATTGCACAGAGGAGAGTCCGGGACACTTTTGCGAATTAAGTCCTTGTTGCTCCTCAGATTGCTTTTTGTGGTGGCTTTCTCTTGCTGTTGCTGTTTCCTTTTACTGGTTTCTGTTTCTGTTTGGTGCTTTCATTCTGTGCAATTGACATGTTTTTATTAAACTTTTCATCGATTGCACAGAAAATGGGGTGCAATATGGAATACAAAAATACAAGATTTGTGGTCATCGTTAAGCAAAAACTGTCATCAAAGTGCGAACAATTTGTGGTTAATAAAAACCATTTAAACAAACCCAAACTGAACCATTTTAATTGGGAAGCAAACCTAAAGAGCCAGTGGGGGAGTTCGGAAAAATGTTTTGAATTTATGTAGTAGGGAAATGACTTTAAATTAAATTGTAAAACCACAAGTGTGCTGTTGGGATGGCAGAAAATATCTATACACCGATAGTATATTGATATATAAACCATATTATTCGATGTTCAAAGTCGAGTGCTACATTTTTATCGGCCCTTTTTCCCTCTCAAGTTTCAGCAAAAGATATTACCTCTTTTTTAAAACATATGTTTTGTTAAAAGAGAGTATTGAATACATTTTTAAGAAGTGAAATTCAATCACTTGTATCTCAATTTGCTTTGCAATGATTTATGTTTTCGATAGGGGAAACATTTATAATTTATCTGTTTGTGGATTGACAACGTTCTCCCCTAATTAAATTTTCAATCGGATCCGACAAAAGTGTTTCCCACCAACGTCGCATCATTATGCCAGCCATGAATTTGATTAGCTTATGGCTAAATCCAAACAGACACGCCAATCGGAATGGCAAGCAGAACAACAATGGCCCTGAGAATGCCGCCGCCCAAAGGCATTCTATTTATCATTTATCCAGCCATTTATCGAAAGACATTCGAGACGGTAGGTCGGGGATTTTGGTGGGGCTTTTCATGGGGAGTCCGCCCGATGAGATATTGCCAGAATAAATGGAGGCATTTACATTTAAAACATTTATGCGTAAATATTTGCCGGCTTTAAGGGCATTAGCTGAATATTGTCTTACATTCGGTATGGGTAACGGACTGTGCACAACAGAATCCCACTGAATTTGAAACCATTCGAAAGTTTCCAGCAAATAGAACATCCATACACGTAGATACACATGCGTACGCATGGATGTATGACTAAACAATCTGAAACTCGACTGTATTAGTTGAATTCAAACTTTTTCGAGCGTAACTTGAAAAGTTTCAATTTGTGCATGACAATCTCAGTCCGTCTGTCAGTCTGTCTGTCTGTCTATCAGTCGGTCTCTAGCCATCTGTCTATCTGTCGGCGCTTGTACGTGTGGGATTCAATTCGCTTTGCAATGTCACACTCAGGGAAATGTTGACTTAGGAACACTTGATCGTGGACATCAAGTTTCTTGTGTAGAATTTTCTAGGTGTTGTAGAGTTCAAGCACCTTTAAAAGAAACTTTTTTTTAAAATAAATAAATAAATATTTGTTTATTTCAGAAATAAATTCCCTACGCTTTTCCCTCTGTGCATTTGTAGTTCGAAAGCGGAGTAAAAAAGTTTGTGATACGCAGAGAACGAGCTGAGTTTTGAAGCAATCGCAGCTGAACTCGGGGCCTTTTGCTAAATTTGATTTGAAAGGCGGCCCAGCCGAATTTCAATTAGATGCAGGTGCACTCCCAGGTGCAAATCCTCCAAGGCAAGTTAAGTCAAGTCGAGGAAAATCGATAGCCCGTGCTGCTTCGCTTTCGCCGTTCACGAATGCGAAAAAAGGCCAAAGGCTGGCTGGCATGGCTCAAGGCGGAGGAGGAGGCCCGAATCAAGTGGCAAATGCCAAATGGCATCCTGACCTGCCGCAGAAACTACACTAGCAGTAGTAGGAGCAGCAGCAGGAGCAAGCGCATCCTTCAGCAGCTGCCTAGTCCTTGGATAAGCTCGGGCACCGTGATACGGGGATGGGCGAACTAACGAGGGGAAATTGTGTTTCAGAAATGCAATGAAAAATTACTGTGGAGCAGCGAAACGTTCACGTCAGTTGTGCAGAAAAAAGAAATTGGCAAGGATATGCAGCCAGTGGGGAGCAGAAGGATTCGGTGTACGTGCACCATTCCTTACAACGTTTCAAATTAGTCCAATCAATGTGTTAACTCTTGTATCAACTTTGAACGTGAATGGCAGAGGAAATGGGTTAAGTGAAGCTCTGAAAATAATAAATGAAAAATGGAAACATTGTAGACTTAACCAAGATAAGGTCGGGAAATATGGCTAGTTATTTGCATTTCAAGATAAACGACTAAATAACTTTTTTCCTTAGGTGTATTTGCTCAAAGACTTTATCCTTGCTTCATTTATAACTTCAGGAATTGCTAAATCGCTTTATTTGATTGTAATCTCCAGACTGCACACTTTAAACTAATAAAATAAATGGCTTAGAATTCTAAATAGTTGCCTCTCTGAATGTCTGTCTAGCCACTGTTCATTGTGCGATTTGTATCATTGAATGAAGAAGGCCGGCACAAAAGCAGACTCAGCCGGGCCGACGGCGGAAAGTGTACATATTTAAAGTGTCAGACAACTAACGTTTTCAACTTTATTAAAAAGCCAGCAGGAACAGCAGGAGCAGCAGGAGCAGCAACAGCAGCAGACACCAGCCGGCAGTCACCATAGGTGTTGACCCCAACGCCAGTCGCTTAACTAGACGGCATTTCCAGTTTACGTAACCACTAAAAATGGCGCTCAATGTGTTTGCCGTTTGCTGTGTTTTCCGTGTTCCGTGTTTGGGTGTGTGTGTGTGTGTGTTGGCCAACTGTGTGCCTGTGTCTTTTTCCGTCTAAATACCCTCTAGGAAGGTATTATATTATGCCAATGAGGGAATGAGGGAAGCTAAATCCTACCTTTAAAGTATGTAAAAGGCTCGACAAGATGATTAATGAGGATATAGTCCTTACATTGAAATCTTTCGGTTGGAAAACTAATTTTATTGGGGAGGATATGGCTGGAAATAGGTCATAATTTATATTTTTATTTCTAGAATATGTTCTGTAAAAACTATTAGGTATTTAAGACGGCTTTTCTATTTAGAAAACAATTGCTTGCAACAGCTTAGAATGTTTATAATTTCTATATTTTAGATATATTTCATATTTTTTTTATATTTCTAGCAAAAATATAATATTTAAAAAAACTTTATGGTCTTTATAAAACGTTCCCGTTTTAAAATCTTTATATGATCACATCTTATAGCTATAAAATAAGTGTAATTATATTTATTTTTTCTCCTTTTTGCCAACTCACAGCCACAGGGTATCCTAAGCTTCGGTCTCCATGGCTAGACCTGTCCTATCTATGTTTTTTGTATTGCTTTTCACGTGCAGCAGGAATGCGAAGTTGTTCATTGTTTGCTTACTTGCTCAACACGCGCCTTCCATCCGCCGCTGATGATGATGATGAGGGCAGGAGCTGGATGAGGCCGCCAGTCGCGACGCCTTCATTGTCCTTCCTGATTTGCCTGTCGCCTGCCTCCTCCCGAAAATAATGAAACTTTTGCCGCTTGCTTGTTGTTGTTGTTGTTGCTGTTTTTTTTTATCGCAGTTTATTGTTAATGCTGTTCTACTTGTTGTTGGTGTTGTTGTCTCGGCCTGGCTGATAAGAGCTGAAAGTTTTAACACGCGCGGTTCGTAATTTTTTAATGCCTCGCGCGATGTTGTGATATTTGGCTTTCTTCTATTTATTCTCTTCTCTTATTTTTTTTTTTGGGCGGGTGCCAACAATTTAATCTGTCATTAGCCCAAACGTAGCTCTATTTATATTACTGTCCGCATACGAAAATAAAAAAAAGGCCACCAAAATCGATTTGTTAAAATGGAATTTCTTTTTGATTTCTACACCCGGACTCCGGGAAGAAGTTACTGGCCACAATTTGCCGCACGTTTCTCTTTCCGTTTCTTTTCGTATTTTTTTTTGTATTTTTTTTTAACGTAAACACGTACAAGACGACTTACGACTTACGGCGGTCATAAATGGAGTTTCGTATCGGTTTTTGTAGTGCCGCAAAATCGAAACACGCACACACGCGAACTCCACACTGCCCAGCCGGCTTACTTTTCTATATAATATATCCTTTTTTTGTAGTATTTTTTTTTCTATATTTTAACCACTCGAGACAACTGTCACTGGCACTTGTGGCAACGTATGTGTTTGTGTGACAAGTGGCCACAGGTTTCAATTGGCTTTCGTTGTGGTTTTTGTTTATTTCTGCGCTGGCAGTCTCGCAGGATATTTATTTGGGGGCAGGGCGCAGCAGCGATGAGCGCCCGCTCTGGTAACTGGCCACAGACTGAATTTGGCCGAAACGGCGGAGTCCTTTGGCGGCATATCAACACAGGATGCGGCGAATTCGCTAGAGAGAGCTTCTGCGCAGTGAATTTGTGGCGGGCTAAGGACAATTTGAATCCTGCACAGGGTTGCACGAAAAGGTAGTAGAGGAAAACTACAAAATTAGCATTAAATTGAAGTTAAAAGTGGTTTATTTTTAGGTACTTGCTTATATTTTATAGTCTATTTAAAGGAGCTTCGGATAGGTAAGTCATATATTGACTAAAAATAGTTGTAAAAATAACTACTTTCCTAGCAACCCTGCTTGTACTTACCCCCTGAACAGCTGATGAAACACCCAACCCTTGGCAGCTCTCACACCCCTTTGTGGAGCCACCCCGCTGACTGCCGAATTTGCCGCACAAAAAGAACGCTCAAGGCACTCGAGTAAGGACAACTATATAGTACGTACTCCAACCCCATGTTGCCACCCGGTCGTCCTGCGGGGCGTCAATATTTGCATTTGTAATAAAAATATTTTGATGCCACCCAGGCAAAACGCGTGCGTAAATCTAAAAAAGATTTGTTATTTCAGCGCGTGTTCATGTCGTGCAAATCAGACAGCAACAATACGGCCGGGAACAACAAAGGGGCGGGACAGGACAACATGCACAGCGCTGCAGAGAACGGGGGGAGCAGCAGCAACATCAATACGCAGGGCAACATGCCGGCTTGGAGTGTCGAGTGCGGAGTGCGGATTGCTGGCTGCTGACTGCCGAGGACCATGCCGCTTGTCTGTGCACATGTCAAAGTTATTAAAATTTCATAAAAAATATATACTGGAAGCGACGGAATTTGATTTCACGATTGTTGTGTCACCGACAGTTGTGTGTTCGCCCATTTAAGTGACGCCCTGAGTGACGGACTGCCTGATAAGGTGCAGGTCTGTGTCTCTTTTAAGCATTGAAATGTTGATGAGCAATAAGGCACCCATTTACCCATCGTTGGCCTCAGACTCTCGGGCCAAGAAGCGCGTGTCTATCACTTGTCACGGCCAAATTGGCGGGCCTTATGAGCGATGATTGCCATAGCCCCGATGCCATCGTGCATCACTCACTTGGCTTGTCTGCGGGAACAGAGGGACAGATCCTGGAGAGCAGAGCGGAGGTTGCAATCTAGCGCCTACGGCTCTGACTTTGATGAATGAAGTTTGAGTCGCATTTATTATGCCAATCTCAGTGCGGTAAGATGTCTAATTTTAAAAATTATTTCTAGCATTTGAAGAGGGCTCGTCATGGAAATTCTAAATATGGAACTTAAAAGGTTTATTGTGTTTGGGATGGTATTTATAAGTGACTATTAAGCATACATACTTTTCGACATTTTCCTAGGATTGTTTAACTTTTTATTTGTCAGCTCAGTATAGTCTTAATGACAGCCGCAATGTAAATATAATATTAAAACTTCAAAATATGTATACACGGAGCGTAAAAAAAACGTTAAACAAATTTATTTAATTTGACTCACAGACGAGGCAGAATTAATTCACCCGCCAGGCTGTCAATGTTATTATTTTATGGGAAATATTTGAATTTTGTATTTGTCACTGTGCTGCGAAATTTAATCATCGTTTTCAATATATATCATACACACACACAGTGTACACACACTTTTTTATTTACGAGTTCTTAAATGCTGAAAAAGTTGATGGTAAAATAAAGTGAGGTGTGTGGAGCGGTAACTTGTGCAGCAGGACAACTTTACGATGTGGTGTCTGTCTTTGTTTTTTGCTAAATAAATTTAATAAAAAAGGACCGCCCTTTTGTGGAATGGCAAAAACTTTTGCCTACAGGTGCAGGCGAGCTATTTAAAGAGTTCCAAATGCTTTGCCCTGTTCGGTAGAGCCGGGTCTTATGATAAATTACTTTTCTAAGGGGGGAGGGGATGGCGGGGGGAGCTCCTTGGAAGGATACGGTTATCATTGCCATGACGCCGGTTAAATTACACACGCATTTGCCAAATAAAAATCACTCATTCGACGCGTGTACCGCGTTGCCACGGGGCTTGCGAACAAATTTGTAATTTGTCAGCCAAAGTCGGCGGGACTTGACAGTTATTTAGAAGTTTACAACTGTCGCCGGCAGCGGTAATCAGCTTTACTTTTGTCCCGATAATATGGCTGTTAATGTACTTCGACTGCCAACGGAATGGGTAATTGTCGAGAGTCCTGGGACTGCCACTTTTATTTACTTTTGAGCTCAGTTTTGTTGTCCAGAACTTTTGCCAGATGGAAATGAAACCAGTTCGTTTGGCTATATTTGTAGTTTTTAAATTTATTCTGTTTTGCTTTCGGCTTGTTTTCCAACTTGAAGTTCGTTATGTTTGCTTTATAATACATATGATTTCCATATTCACTTAGTTAGTAGCTTAGTTTGCTTACCATTTACTTGTATTTAGAGTAGCCTGTCAGTTTAGCTTAATGTTAGAGTTATCATTTTTGGTTTTTGCAAAAAACACAGAACAAAAAACCATAACGAAAAGAAGATAACTAACTCACATACACACACAACATACGACACACGAGAACGCACAGACATGCCAATATACAAATACAAATGTACACAATATTAGTTTATAGGTAGCTGCATATGTTTATAAAAATATAACAAGTTCTTTGGAGATTTGGTTGCGGTCTTCTCTGCTTCTCTGTCGTTTCGTTTTATTTTCATCTTTTTAAGGAAAGTCATATAATAAATACTTACTATGTAGATAACATTTATTTAAACATCTATTTATACACCCTTTATATAGTACATAATGAGCTTTGGCTCCTAATCTGCGTGTTTTCTCCACTCATCTCAATAGTTTTATAATCTTTTTTGTTTTTCTTTCGTTTTTTTTCTCAGACTAGCGCGAAAGTTTCTGGTTGTTGTTACATTTTTTTATAAATTTATTTCGCCTTTGTTCGGCTTGACTTGACAAATGTTCTTGACTTTATATGCTTGGCTTGCGGATTAAGTGAAAATCATAAATCGGTAAGTTTTTCGAGCTGCGGCTACGAATCCAAGGAGTCGTTAGTTATTTTATACAGAGTACACACAATGCTTTGTCTGCTTATTGGCCCTATTTGCATAACCATGGTTTTTTCGTAGTCGAAATTCAACGGAGTTCCGGTCTCTACATTTTGTTGCGGATTATTGGGCCGCAATTGCTGGAATCAAGTTGCTGACTTCGGAAGCAGTGCTCAAGCCTTGCCCTCACAGGCTACACAGTCAACTTAATTCCAGGAACTGCAACGCAATTGCCTCTATATTTCGCACACACACACACACACAGTCACACCCGCTGTGAATTCTCGGCACTAAACACTTTCGAAACGGCAACGGAAACGGAAACGCACTACACATACACGTAATTTGGTTAGTCTGATATCGATGCACTTGAACTATATGCTGGTTAAGTTAACTTTGGCTCACTAGACCTTACTTTTGAATTCGACTGCCACTGGCTATATATTGATTTAACTATATATTTTGCGCTATGTTTATTCGTACGTTTTTAGGGTATACTTTTTACGTTTTTTGAGCATTTTTCCAATTTATGCGATTGTCCTTGTTTTATAACTAACAAATGGTTTAAGCCTTGCTTTAGCTTCCTTGACTTTGTTTGGTTTCCACAATGAGTTTCTCCGAATTTGTTCTAAATTTATCTCTGAATTTAATTGCAGTTTTATTTTGGTATGATGACTTCTATGTTTTATTTGCGGGACTTCTCTCGTAGTTTTCTATAATTTGCGGTCTCTTAATTGGCACAGTTTTTAGCGATTTAGCTCTTCTCTATCGTTTTGTTTTTTTTTTGCGAATCCCTATATACACGCATAGCTCAGTGAGTTGCAGTGATTGCCATTTTAATTAATTATTTTTGTTTTCTTTTCTTTTTGGTATTTCTTTTTTTAGTTGGTAGTTATTTTCGTGAGCGAAATGCTTTACAGTTTTCTGATTAAATGAGTTTACAACCTGTGCTTAATTTAGTCGTACAAAAATACTCAGTATTTACAACAAGATTTAAACGACACAAAATCATAAATAAATAAGTTATCCTAAAGGGTAGGTCGGCAGTGGAAATTGAAAATTGAAAATAAAATAAGCGAAAAGGTAACGAAAGGAAAGGAAAGGAAATAAATGACGGAGTGCACAGTGGCGGCCAAATGAAATGGCACGCTCCAACGCTTGATTGATTAATGTCAACATTACGAGTAAATCAGCCGACGCATGAGCCGGCATATTAATTTTACAAATTAATGGAACATTTTAATTGCATTAAATTGATTCCCCCGGCTGCCATCGATTGATTCCACCCATCGCCCCCGCTTGGAATCCCATTTCAATGGCTTTACACATGGCTCGAGGCCGTCGAGGCGGCAGCATTGTTGTTCTTATTCCATTTGTTGATGTACTCCATGGGTATTTCGATCTGGATCTCCTGCACATCATCGCCTGCCAAGGATTTGGCCCGGTCTCTGTCCTTATCCTGTTGTCCAGGTGCTGCCAGAGGACCACCCAGGCGGGATCCGCCCGCTGCCAGCCGCTGCTGCTGCTGGGCAATGGGGGTTAGCAGCGCCTCGTCCCTGTATTATAAATTGTCGACCATCTGCGACTGGCGGCGGTGCGAGGGCGTCGTCGAGTTGAGGTAGCTCTCCGAGTAGACGCTCTTCGCCCGCTGGTCGTAGCGCAGGCTGGAGCGCCGGATGTCGATGTCCAGCGGAAGGTGGCGGTCCTTCCACCAGTTGCAGAACAGGCAGAGCAACGTGTTGCGGAACGCCTCTCGGAAGTCGCGATTGAAGTAGGCGTAGATGAGCGGGTTCAGCGTGGAGTTGAAGTAGCCGATCCAGAACAGGATCGAGACGACAATATCCGGCACCTGGCAGGGCCCGCAGGTCATGGAGAGTGTGTACCTGCAACGCAGAAAAAGAATTAATTTTTATTTCATTTTATATTTGTATAAACTCATATATAAGCAAAAATACATATCTCTCTTCGTGCATAAAGACAAAGGAGATATATACCCGATGCATGAACAAGCGTGGGCTTTGCATAAATGAGATTATGTTTTTGGGGAGAGTGTTAAAACAATGGCCCACGGGCCGTATGAGTAATATTTAATTATGCATGCGTGACATTAGATAAATTATACCCCAAATCCCATGTCAGCGGGATCAGCGTACTCACCACAGGAAGAATGGCAGCCAGCAGAGAATGAAGGTGCCCATGATGATGCCCAGCGTGCGTGCGGCCTTGTGCTCCCGCTTCATTTTGATTAAGTGCTTGTCCTTGGTGGGAGTGTGCTCCTGCTCGACCTCGTGCATCGTCAACGTCTTCGACGACCCGGAGCCACTCAGCGCCTCGCCTGCCGAGAGGGAGAGAGCGGAAAAGGGGATGGCAAATTTAGCTTTGATAAATGTCTCGGTTGCAACCCCCAACTAAACGCAATAGCTTTGTATAGACAAGGTGTCAATCATCCTACTCGAAGAAATAACTCATTATTTGAGCTACTTCATAGGAGGCGTTTCCTTGGATATTCCCACATTATTTAGATAGTTTTTATTATGTGAAAACTCACCCGATGGCTGCATGGAGGGTCGGTGCATCAGCATCGCGTTGCCGTGGCGCATCATCAGCTGCTTCTCCTGGCGATTGGCCTCCCGGAAGATGGCAAAGTAGGTGAATATCATGATGGTGCAGGGTATCCAAAACGAGATGGAGCTCGAGATGATGGCATAGTACTTGTTCACCACGAAGGAGCATTGCGTAGGGTTCTCCAGGACATACTTCCTGTGGTCCTCGGTAGTATACCAGCCGATGAAGATGGGCAGGAACGAGAGCAACGCCGGCGAAATCCAAGTGTTCAGCAGCATGATGCCGACCACGCGTTTCGTCATGCTAATCGGATACTTGAGCGGCTTAACAATCGCATAGTATCTGCAAAATCCAAAAAATATACGGAGAAAAGCGTCACGTTATTGGTGCTCCATATGGCGGCTTAGGGATTCTGCCTGATGATTACCTATCCACAGATATGCAGCATAAATGCAAAATACTCGCTGTTGAAAAGTAGACATCCAGACTGTTCCACAAATCGCACAGGAAGGGGCTGAAGTTCCAGCTGAAAGAGTTTGGAGAATGGAGGCATCAATATCGGCCCATGATTATCCAATAAAGTTGGGCGTTTAACTTTAGAAGTCATTGTGTATCTGATTATCGAAGGTATGAATCTGCACTTTCTATTTCTGATGATTCATTTCTGGTTATTCCCTTCCCCCCCTTTTCTTTTTTTAAATGTCTTACGTAAATATTTTTATGAAGTCATGGCCATAAAATAGATTTCAGTTTTTGCTCGAAAACATTTAATTTATGCCCTGCAGCGAATTGTTAAGTACATATAGAAGAAATAATACGCAAATATTACAAACTGTGTTTTATAAAAAGTAAATAGAGTTTTTACCATAATCCTTAAAAAGACTAAATAATGAATTATTAATACAGTATTTTTTCACAAGGTTCAATACTGTTTGATGTTTTTCTTTTAATATTATATACTCGTATTTACTTTGAAAACAAATTCTATTATAAAAACTCCCTATTACTTTTAGGTAGTCTTTAAATATGAATAATGAGTACAGTTTATTCTTTAAAATTGTCTTAATTTGTAGTAATTAGTAACCGTCCAATATTTTATCTTTTAATTTGCTTCATTTGTAGAAATTAAATATGTTAATTAAAGTTTTTGTTAATCTTTGTGGCCGCAGGCATTTTCGTTAACAAAAAATACCACAGACTCTCTCATTTAAACGGAATTTTTCAGGCATCTCCAGAATGTAGGCCATGTAAATTCTGTGATCTGGGCCACAGGCTAGACCTACTGTCTGTTCCCAACTTGATTATCAGCCCGCCTGATTTATGTATTTATCGATTTCATCTTAGTTTCGGTTGCCAGGTGACATTGCCCCTGAACTGAACTGGCGGACCAGGCCAGGCCAGGCCAAATTAAAAGCTTAAATGCACTTTGAGACCAGAAAATAGGCCATAAGGCTCGTGGGCAAAGGACTGAAGGGCGCAAGATAAAAGGACGAGGGCCCCCCTCGAGCTGCATGAAAAACTCATTAAAACTTGCGTCGCTGTTGCTGTCGCCGTCGCCCTTGGTTGCCACTCCATTTTGGCGGCCTGGCGGCTTGGCGGCTCGGTGTATCGGTGGCTGGTAACTGGTGGCTCCGTCTCCGTCTGCGTATCCGGCTCCCTCCACCAGCCCGGGGAGGCGGCTGAATTTATTATCGGCCGCCCCCCGTTTGGCATCAGTTTCAAAAACTTTTCGACTATCCAACGCTGGTCGCCCTGGCCGTTGGTGTTTTTCGGGTTTCCATTTTATACTTAATTGAGCTCAAGGGGTTATGACACTGGGATTCCATTAGAATGGAATTTTGTGTATTAAAATGAGACTAATTTTGTTGTTTAAGATGGCAAACTATTTATCTAGGTAAAATCATTTCAAAATATTATTTTAAAATGTTCAAAACATAATTTAAGTGAAAAATGTACCTAATTACAGTGTCATAACCCCTTAAACTTATGTAATTTGCAACTTTGAAGGTGATTCTCTAATGAATGCCAAGTTGGGTCGGAAAACTAGTTCAACTGCCAGCCATTGCCAATTTATATGTAAGTGAAGTTTTTTTTTTTTGGCCTGGCAGCAAGTGCACATATTATAACTTGGAATGGCTGTGGCCCCCATCTTGATCTTCATCATCACCGATATCTTCATCATCATTAACTTTGTCAGCTTTCAGTGACATTGCCAACATTTACATTGCTCCCTCGTGGAAAAAGTCGGGCTTTAAGAGCGGCCTTTAATTCAGCCTCCACCATGCATAATTAACTGAGCTCAGCCGCCTGCACTTGGCATCGCCTCCACATGCCATACCAAACCATACTATATGGAATGCATACATATATATCGCATTACCCACATAGACAGACGGAGTCGGACCGTCGGACGTTCGGCGTGAAGGATGTGACCATGTCACACTCTGACGGTTTTTGTCCTTTAGAATAGCATTTCAAAGTTGTCGTTTCGCTCTCAGTAAGTGCTCATTAAATGTACGTGTGAAATGGGGTAGCTTCGGCTATAAATGGTTTTCTTTTTCAGAGGTTTACGTTTAAATGAGTTTTGTGGAAGAGTTTTGTTGGAAATATAAGAAAAACTATTAGTAAATTAGTTTTGTAACGATGTGAACACGAATTATTACTTAAATATGGAATATTTGTATTATTTATTACTTGTAATAATTCCAGCGTACTTTTTGACACAGTTTTTGATATTTAAAAGTTGTATTCAAATTACTTTTACTAAATAGATAAAAAATCCAATATTAATGGGCATTCCACAGTCGCTATCCTTAATCGATTCCCTTTCCGTTTGTTCTATTTTTCACATTTTAATTCTTGAACACAAATGCACGCACATGAGCACTGTGAGGAAAGCGAGGGAGAGGGTAGCGGTGGGGAGATGAGATGACTTTCTGCATTTGCATTTCGCTCACACAACCACACAAATACATGCGAAAGTGGGTGTATACATATATACAGACAGAGGGACAGGCACGGGAGCATAAATAAACGTTGCTTTCATTTTTCAGGGATTTTTGTTTTTGGCTGTTTGTTCTGCCTCTGCTTCTGCCACGCCCACGAACCCCACTGAACCCCACGTCCCATGCCCCCCACCTTGGATGGCTAAAACTGGCATTTTGTTTGGTCCTGCCTTTGGTTTTCCAGTTGTAATTCTTGCAACATTCTACAGTTTCGCTTGCTTTTGTTGTCCTGCTTAGGCTGTGTGTGTTTGTGTGTTCCTTTGTTGTTGGTTGTTGTACTTACCGCCCAGTTACTTGCACACTAAAGTTAAATGTCATGGCCATAATAGCGACCATTATATCAGCCATGGCTAAGGAAACTACAAAGTAATTCGTTATAACTCTGCAAAGAGAACGAGAAAACGAGAGATGTTAGCAATCAGAGAACAATATCGGGGAATACGTATATAGAGTGGTCATGGAGGGGTGCTTTATACCCTACGGGTGGCCTAATCAGGATATATGGTATGGGTAAATGCGTGAAGAGCCAGCGAATGCAAGGATATGCACTGCCGCAAAATATTTGTTTTAATTATAAATAAAATAGGATTTAATCTGCTTAAAAAGAAAATGATAAATCCTTAAAATTTCAATTATTTGGTCTTAAATTTGAAATTATATTATGATTTCTTTTTAAGATTTAATAATACATAATACAAGAGGAAATATCTGTGTTAAGAGAATAAACTAACATAGATAATACTCTCCTTTAGAGTTCCTTTTAAGACCTTTAATATGAGTCTTAATCATTTTATAAAAAAAAGTACAAAGTATAAAAGTACAATAAAGTACCTTGTCGTTCTCAGTTAATTACCAATTGAAAACCTTTTAATCTTGCCTACAGATAAGTACTCCCGTGTTGCCCACAATTTATTATTTCCTTTTTTAAACAAAATTCCTCCTTTTTATAACTATTTTTTCTCTCTGCTGTCATATGTTCGCATGTGGCGACTCTTTTGTGCGAGTTGACAGTTGAGTTCGGACCCCTCGAGTGAGCAACGTGAGCTTTGTGATGCATTCTGCTGCCAGCGGGGGTTTAATTGAAAAGCCAGTCAAGAATCGGCAACGATTTTCTCCATGGAAATAGCCTATAACCATCAAAAAACCGATATATACGGGCATATATAAGAGAGATAAAGAAAAACCGCAATCCTCTGGGTAAGTCCTATCCGGTTAATACCTATTTTGTTATTTAAATTGAATTTCAAGACGAGTGCTGGCAAGTGCTTTTGCCAATTAGAGTTTGCAGCTAGTTGCCGGGAAAGGACTCTCTAATCGGATGTTTGCAGCTACCTCATTGAGCTCCAAGGGCCTGCTTTCATTTTCTATTCGCACTAAACCAAATGAGAAAAGTTGAAAAAGCAAAAGCGAGCAACGAAAGGAAAACCATAGAATATTTAAATCAATTTTAAAAGATTTTGGTTTGCCAAATAAATGTTGTATTTGTGTCAACATGTTTGTATAAATAAAATAATTTGTATATTTTATGTGTTTTGCATGTTCTTGCAATTAAAAAGAATTTCCCTTTCCTATTGAATGTGGGATTTAATCTAACCCTATAATTTACTTTTATTTCATTTTCCGAGGCTATTGTTCTTAGTTTCAAGCTCTACACTGTCGGTCTTGCCTTAGGCTACTACTTAAACAAGTTTCAACATCTAAGACGTTAATTGCAACAAATCGACGCCATTACTCAGGCTGCTAGCTCCATTCCCACCGAGTTGAACTGCAAATAATTTGCCTTCCATTTAAATTTAAGAAAAATAGCAAAAAGGAGGCGCTTTTAGTGCATGGTAACGGCGGAAACAGTTTCCGAGCATCCTTCAACTGAAAGCGCTGCGTTAATGAGCCTCCTTCTCCGCCTCAGCCATTGCCCCCTCTTGAAACCCACTCGATGTAATGGCAAACATATATATATATATATAGATATACATAGATCTACACCGAAAATTAAAGTAAGAGTTTTATTCCAAATTGAGTGTTTAATTATGCCTCCATGATAGGAGACCTTTTTTAAATTGTATATAATGCTTATTTCTTTAGACAAACTAATCTTACATATGCCTTAAAAACCCTCTAATTTTGTTTTAACTTGCTTTATTTTTATTCTAAAATATATATTTAGAGTTTCTTGCTTTTTTTTCGATTCAAAACTGATTCATACTGAGAATATATTGTTCTTTTTTAAGACAACAGTGTATTCTTTCAGAGGACAGCCTGCTTTTTTTATAAGCAAGCCTGTTTAATATACTTAAACAAATAAATGTCAAGAACGAACGCGCCTTAAATCAAGATTACTCAATGGGTTTTCTTCTAGTGTAGATATATCTGCCTTGTACACTTTATCTAGCGCACTCCTCGCTGCGGCTCATCGCTGCCAAATAATTTGGGCGGAGGGAAAAAAGCGGAATTTTATTGTTTGGCATAGAACATTTTAAATTTATGCTGTCATAAAAACCATAAGCTGCCTTAATTGCCAAAGTTGTTGCTGCTCGCTCGCAGTGTGTGTGTGCGTGTGTTGTTCTTGTACTTGGTTCCGTTCCCATTCCCATTCCCGCATCCGTGGCTGCTTAGATACTTTCGCTTGTTAACCACCCTTCGGCCTCCCCCTTATCGTGTTGAGCATGCATTTTGTTTTTGTTCCATTTCTCTTTGAGCTACACGCTCGCAGTGTTTAATTGTCATTTCTCTGGTGTGCCTTTTTTGTGTGTGTGTGTGCTTTGTAAACTTTTTTGCACATTTATATTTCCATTGCCTTGTTTCACGCTACGTATGCGTAATATTCGCCGTTCAGAACAATAGAATTTGTGCAACTCGGGCGAGAACGGCTGCTTCTGCTGCTGCTGCTACTGACCGTCCGTGCACAGAGGAAGTTTTTACATTTGGTCGGTCTTTTCCGAAATTAATTATTTCCCTGCCTGGCGGGGCTAAATCTTTACTTTTTTTCTGGGTTTATTATCAGTGCAGTGGAATTACCTTGATGATCATGGGCACCTGAATCCACCGACACGCAAGTCACTTAAAAAATAAAGCGCTTCTCATTAGCAGCCTGGCCGGGGCCAAAGGAGAAATTAAGCGAAGTTCAACCTTAATTATGCCCCGCTCTGCTTTTTTTCATTATAATTTTTCTGCTGCCTCCTTTTTTCGCCCGTGTGCCATCTAGCAAAGTTTGTTTGTTTCGCCTTTTGGCTTCATTGCCCTTCACAAACTTTTGGCTAAGAGCATTTAAAGTTTTTCCTCCTCAACTGTGTAAAAATTCTGCGTAGAAAGCTTAGCAGCGAAGCAAAAAAAGTGGAGCACAAAATAACTGAGCGTTTGTCAGCCCGGAAAAAGGAACTTTTGATTGCCACGGCGAGGGAGTGGCAAGGGCGGCGGCTTTATGAAGCGCTAAATTGATTTGGTTGGTTATTAAGGCATAACTAAAAATATTAACGAACCAGGGTCCCCAGCTGACGTCTCATCATTTATCACTAGAAAACTTTTTTCTTTCTTCTTTTTTATGATAATGTGTTTTCCGTCGAAGGACACCGCCCCACAAAAACCGCCTCATTCCCCCGCATATCATTAACGAGGTCACCCGAGATGTGCGTGTGTATTTTATATGGAAATAAGCTTAGCAATTTTCAAAATACCAAGGTTTATTTGCTTATTATTATTATTATTGAGGAAGCGTCATCAAATTTGAAAATTGGACCAATAATTTCCGGAACTAGACATGTTTTCATTAGCTAAACAAATATTTATGCTTAACAAAAGAGCTCCTTTAAATTCTACAGTAAATTTAAGACAAATTAAATCATTAACAGAACGTTCAATTAAGAATCTCTTAGTATGCAAATTGGATTCATGCATAAAGTCATGAACGTTAAATTGTCATTAAAATAATGCATTTCGGGCCTTTTGTTAGGAAATACTGCAGCATCACACCCAGGAATGGGGAAGGTGCTCAATTATGAGCTGAGTAAATAAGGGACAAGGACAAGTCCGCATAAAATACTCTGAACGCAATGACACAGCAAAGCGAGCATAAAAAAAAGAGGTCCTGCCTGCACGATTTCAGGACAGCAGCTGAGGGAAGACACCAGCGTGCGGACGTGCATGAATTTTATGCAAAGTTGACGAAAATCGCGTTCGCATAGAAAGCGAAGCGCTCTGTAATTTTTTCCCTTAACCCTGGCAAGAAGAGGTAACTCTGCAAATTGGCAATCAAGACAGCCGGAGGACAATGCCGTGCTGGCGGCGGCAAACAGTTTTATGCAAATTACGAAAAAATTACACCGAGCGCGAACAGCTCTAATTGCTTTTTCACAGATAATTAGAACGCGAGGACCATCTGAGATGTGCTGAGCAGCCAGAATAAATGGCAGGGTTTGTTGGAACATGAGAAAATATATATAACATAGTTAATTTAATTTACAGGCAACACGTAGTATTTACTTTTTGGCTAATTAGTGTGGCAAGGAATGTGTGTAGGTTCCCCTTTTGTTGCAAACATAATAAGTAAATAAATAAAATAGTACAAGATAAGAACTATAAATCCCATTAAGTTAAAATTAAAATTGTTCTTTTTCATCCAAGGATATTCCTGATGTCACTCTTAAATATTACTCTTATTCCGCTCTTAAATATTACGTATACGCACCTTAATTTTCTAACACGCATCACAGAAATAATAACAAGCAGATTGCCGCATATGGCCGCAATAATGATGAACAGCATGATGAAGCCCTTGAAGAACAAGACGACCTGGTCGAACCAATCCTCCTCAGCCTGGGCGGGATCGAGAAAGCCACTGTCGTTGGTCAGCAGACTGGCCACCGTGCTGCTCAGCAGCGTGGCGTTCAGCTCATAGTGCGAAGCGGGCGTGGGTGAGGGCGTGGCTGTGCCCTGCAATGGCAGTGCAACGGGCGAGGAGGCGGAGGAGGATGAGGATGAGCTGGTGGCCAGTGCATGGGTCGAGTGCAGCATTGCCGCCGTGGTGAGGGCAGCCACCGTGATCCGCGCAAGGCTTATACTTTGGCTTGGGCTTTGGCTATAACTATGGCTGTGTGTGGTTGAAGATCCCAGATTCTGATGATCCGGCAGTTGCTCCCCCAGCTGCTCCAAGGGATCCATTGTCTCCGCCTGATTTTGGCAGCCACGTTTCTGTCTTTTGCGTATCCTGGCGCGATATCTTTGCCGCGGCAGCTGGCTGCCAAGTTCTGGGCACAACAACATGAGTCCGGTTTTTTTTTTGGTTCTCTTTCAATATTATTTATGATAATTATTATATCGCTTTTGTTTGGTAAATCGTTGACTTTTCTTTGACACTTTCTTTTTGGTTTGCTCTCGCTCTTTTATTCGATTTTCTTGGCTTGTAACGTTTTTTTTTTGCACTTCTAACCCACAGCGACCGCCATTTGAAATTCACGACACGCGTAGCGCCGGCGACGTTGAAACCAAAACTGAAACGGCCACCGCAACGGAAATTGATTCGCGAAAGTGGCCAGCACCGTGTGGCCACGACAACGTCTCCGCTGACGTCCGCGAGGCGGGAGGAGCAGGTGGCTTGGGAGAGGAGGAGGAGGCTGCTCCGGCGTCCAACGATCCACTGTCCTTGCCAGCAACGCCCACACACACACACTCTCTTGATGGCCTCGCTGTCGCTTTTCCGCTGCTGCTGCTGCTGCTGCTGTCGCCGCTTTTCCGCCGCTGCTGCTGCTGCTACTGATTTTTCCGATGCCGCCTGGCTGGACGACAATTTCTGGCTATTTACTGTGCGGCTTCTGTTATTTTTCCCTATTTTTTCCCTCGCTGATTGAGCTTTTTTTTATACTTTTTGCTTCGTTTCTAGCTCTCTAGCGCCCACAAAGCGGCTGCTTTTTAATTTTGTTCATATTTTCCCTGCGATGGCCGCCTTGTGTAGCCACCGAAAATTCGTTGATTTCTTTTGGTTTTATTTTTAACATTTCTTTGGCTTCAAAAATATATATTTTTAGTTTCTCTCTTGGCCAAGTGGTCGGTTTTTTACGCTCTGCCTCCACTAATTCAAATATTGTTATTCGATGTTATGCCTTCTGGAGCTGTGCCATAAAAAAATACAACAAAAAATATATAAGAATATATTAATCAGAAGAATGGAAAAACATGAGTTCGATTGTTGCCTATTGTTGCCCCGATTATAATCACTTTTGTATATTATCTAGTTGCCGCCGCCGGCATTTGTATTGATTTTAGTCAATATTTGTTTATTTACTGACGCAGAATTTGAGTTGTTGATGTTGTGCGTGTTTTGCGGGCTTTTATGCGAATTAAACAGGGTGTTTATTTTGTTTGATTCAAACTGTGTTTACGCTTTTACAGGGTGTTGTTAAGTGGGATCTCTTTCAATACATAAACCATTTAATTCTTCCTGCAATTAATTAACTAAATAATCTTAAGATATCTCTTGTCGTTTGTATTTAATTTACTTTATAGTTTATAATAATATTATATTTTTGATTATAAAAAATAATCCTTAAGCTAAAAGATCTCTGGAAGTTTAAATATCACAGATAATGTAATGTAATTATTAGGCAATTTGTTCTCAAGGCTTTAATTATAAACAAGATCTAATTTGTTCTCAAGGCTTTTAATTTGATGCAAGATCTAACTTATAATTATTTCCTTATGAAAACATTCAAC
>JAEIIG010001624.1:0-12476 GCA_018904695.1 Drosophila parvula
AACGACGTAAAACCGTCGGTCCCTTGAAAGTCGCTATAACCGGACTCTACTGTACATATAACTTTTAGCTTTATGTAATATGTATCGAATTTTCAGTAATTTCTTTTTAAAAATTATTGATTATGAATATGTATACCGTATGTCAAAAATATATCCTAATTTGTAAATGCATTTACTGCTTTTTTATACTATTTCTAAATTTGCGGAAAGCCCACCAAACAAATTAGTTAATTTAAATTTATAGAACTCTGGAGAACTGGAACAATTACAATAAACTAGAAACAAAGTAGCTAAGTTGGCAATACTGATCCTTACCGAGCGGAAATTTAAACCGATCTTGTTTTGGTAATGTCCACTTATTATGTTCACTCGCGACGATCATCCCGTTTGTGCGGACTAAGCTCCTGACCAGGTCAAAACCAAGACTAGTAAATCCACCTGCCAGTTTATCTCTTGCCCTTTTCAGGGCTACAACAAATTAAACCGAAATTTCATACTTGGAGGGCGGTCAAATAATCCCATACTACCAACGGGCAGTACGGTAACCTAAAACCTGTCGCCAGGACTAAATACTATATAATACCTCTTATATTAAAAATACGATCGTATAGATATTTTAATCTCAGGTAATTGATTATAACTAAATTCTCGAAGCGACACAAAAATTTCTAAGAGTATCAATAGTCAGTTAAATAGTTTTTTTAAATACAATTTTAATAACATTTAGAAATTAACAAACCATTTATGTGCTGCCTTATCGTGTTATAATATATATTTACACAAATAAGAAACATTGTTATAATAATATCATAGAATAATATTTATTTAATAATAATACATTTGGTTTAGCGAACATATGATATCATATATATAACATATGCATCTATCTAGGTACATATGTATTTATGTATGCATGTAGGTTCAACATTAAAAGGGCATATCAAAAACCTATTTACTTTCACCAACTGGTCAAGTGATCAAATATCTTATTTTTATTTTACTACTTAACGCTTTAATAACATAAGAACTTTACTATATATGTAGATGTACATAACAACCTTTAATACCTACGGTCGAACTAAAACTTGATACACATGTGTACATATGTACGAATATGTACATTTACAAATATATATGTATAAATATAATCGTATTTTATAACATAGACGATTTACCGTTCTTGTCCATGTCCTTTGTTCCACAATAACCTCCACAGTTTTTATCGTGCTGATGCAGAAATATATTCAACAAATAGTGTGTGTGCTTGCACCATCCTTACACATATTATGTATGTATGTAATTGCTTTTGTATACAGAAGCACCAAACACGAATTATGTGCGTACATACATGTACATATACATATGTATGCATTCAGCTGTGTACACACATATAAGCATGCGGATAATGTATGCACTTAATCAATGCGAGAAGGAAAGGAAATCAATCCATAATTGGTAAGTATTCTTCAGTATTTATGTATTTAAGTGGGCATTTAAATCGAATTAACACATTATTTCAATAAATAAACACGAATAAAATCCTGGTTATTATGACGTCTTTGAATTTTTCACTGTGCAACACACATCACACAAAATGGCGGAAACAAAAATATCTATCAATTAATCGGTGTCACCGATAACATCCTTATACATCGCAGGTTGAAGGTATGAAATAGTAAGGTTATTCTTGTACATTTTCTTGACATTATACAAAATTGTACAATTTACTAAAAAATGAACAAAACAAAAACGTGATTGCAGTAAAAATGTTAGCCCATTTAAAGCCAACAAGCGGATATCTGCGTTTTTCATCTGCGACCATACAAATTCATTCCAGCAGTTTGTTGAACAGACCGTTTTACGATCCTACATATGTTACATCCATGTTCTTCCAGCTTTATTTATTGCTTGGTCTTGGCGAAAAATTGGCAACCATATATATTAAGTTGCGACCCAGTTCTTTGAGGCAATTAGTAAAAACATATGTAACTCGCTTATGTTTCAGCCTGGACATGTATTGTGGAAGGATCAGAATCCTAGGGGATCTGCATTATCCGCTACCGCCTCCCCCTGGGTGCAAGAGCCTAAGGTTTCTTGATTTTAGATGGCCATGGGCCATGCTTTTTATTTCTTTATTTTATTAGCTAAATCCATTAGAAACGCCTATGTTGCGCCTCAAATTTCCGTGCGATAGTTGCAGAATTCAGCGTAGTGGAGTAGTGACTTTTAGTCAAATTTAGTATTTATATATTACTGATATAAAATATCGATAAGACGACCGTTTGTTTTCTCATCACGAAAAATAATAAATTTCTAAAATCAAAAATAATTGGAATTGCACTTATAAAGACTAGAACTTTTCAGATACCCCCTTCAACTTAAATGTATTGCTTATTAAATATAGGAGAAGAAGAATAACGTTGGTAGTTGAATAAATACCACATCCGATACATCGCGATCCGGTTCCCGATGTTTATTACAGCTCTAGTGTGGAACTTGGATACACATATAAAAAGCAAACATTTCGGACAATTAATTTAATAAAATTATAGCTTACTCCGCTTGTGTATGAGTTTGTAATTATTCATTTTCTCATGTGGTTCTGCAATTTCCAAGGCCTTATCATCATATAAATAAGCAGAAATGGATACATTTGATGTAGAAGATAAAAACAGGTAAAAATAAAACAACCTATTTTGCATGCATATGACAAATATGTACATACGTATTACACATTAAATATGTTCTTTTAGCTGGTATTTCGGTTCAATGTCCCGTCAGGACGCCACTGAAGCGTTGATGAACGAGCGGGAGCGTGGGGTGTTTTTAGTACGCGACAGTAATTCCATAGCTGGAGATTATGTACTCTGTGTAAGGTAAATACATAAATATATAATATTACAAGCCAATATATAATAATAATATTGAACCATGCTGTGTTGAAATAAAACAACTTAGAAATCGAACATGTGTTTAAAGGTTTGTGCCTTAAAAGACAAAGCGTTACAAATCAGAAACTATTACTTGGAATGACTTTAAAACTAAAAAACTATATTTTTTAAATATTGTAGAAATTAAAAAAATCAGAAGTACACATATGTATGTTACAGTCTCAAAAATACAGATAATGTTTAAACCCTCTTCCCTTTCTAGTTATATCGGATATGTCAGAATCATTACAATACTTACATATATAATCCTGTAATCTGTATCTCTTTATTCTCAGAGAAGATACTAAAGTTAGCAACTATATCATAAACAAAGTTCATCAGCAGAACCATTACGTTTATCGAATTGGTGATCAATCGTTCGATGACTTACCAAAACTATTGACTTTCTACACCTTACATTACTTGGACACCACGCCACTAAGGCGGCCTGCCCTTAAAAAAGTAGAAAAAGTACAGGGAAAATTCGATTTTGTTGGCAGCGTGAGTATTTAATATATCTACATATGTATGTATGTATATTATACGCTATATATGTACATTAATTATTATAATTAATCTTGAATGTTATTTGTAAAAGGATCAAGACGACTTGCCTTTTCACCGAGGTGAAGTTCTAACAATAATACGTAAGGACGAAGAACAATGGTGGACGGCGAGAAATTCATCGGGCCAAATTGGTCAAATACCTGTTCCGTATATAGATCGAGTATGTATAAATAATATTGGCAAAGATTTGTATATGCGCATTATAACATTTTCATTGGCAGTATGACGAAAACAGAGATGAAAATGCAGTTGTCATTGCTTCCCAACTAGGAATTGGAAATATGCTTGGAGGCAGCACCCTAAAAAGGACGGACCTTAATGTAAGTGTGTTTTAAAAAAAATATATTTGTGTATTATTTACTAGTTTAATAATGTTTAGCGCAAACTGCCAGCATATGCCCGTGTTAAGCAGTCGAGGGTGCCAAATGCCTACGATAAGACTGCGTTGAAATTGGAAATAGGCGATATTATTAAAGTAACCAAAACCAATATTAATGGCCAATGGGAGGGGGAGTTAAATGGTCGGAATGGTCATTTTCCATTTACGCACGTTGAATTTGTCGACGACTGTGATTTAGGGCATGATACTAATACCACAGAGTTACGTTCAAATGGAAAAAGCGAATGGGATCAATAAGGTAATAAATGTAGGTGCACATGTGTGCATCTAATTAATTCTTATTTAAAGTAAAATGTATTTAAAACTAAATTGTTAATATAATCAAGAAATATTGAGACTATTATAAGAAAGTATAAAATAATTATAAAAAGTACAAAAAATCATATGTTGTTGCACCAAATATATATATATGTAAATTCTAAAGTTTCAGCTATGTATGTATATAATGGATAAAGGTAATGAAAAGGTAAATATACAAATTCCGGCGCCTAAATTGAAATCCACCGCCATTTCTCATACATACATATGAATGTAGTTACTTTAACTTGTATTAATTTGATCTTTTTATTGTATCAAAATAAAAAAGGCTTCCGCAAACAGGTTGAATGCTATTACTATTAAAAACAGTCTCGAACAATTATACATATTTATTTCTAAAGTCAGCCACTGCCAAAAGTAATATATACATGTATGTACGTATGTATGTATGTACTTGTATGCATAGTTAGTTATTTCAGTAAAAACTAAATAAATGGAAGTCATGTATAGGTTCTCCTAAACATACTTACATATGTACATACATGCAATGCATACATATGTACATTGTATTGGTGCACACCAGTAAGCTTTAAGCTTTTGTGTTATTCGGTCGCAGTTTTTTTGCTTTTCATCGTGCATGATAATAATAGTTTAAGAATAATGCTGATTATATTTGAAAACAATTTTTAAATCTGTGATAAATATCTTAAATAATGTGTTACGTTATTGCGAAAAAATATCACCTTTCCTATCTAGTAAACATTAGAATGTACATATAGTCACAAATACATATATATGTACATTATAACATTTATTATTGGAGTTTGGACTCTGTGATGGATTTAAGTAATTATAGTTGTGGAATATCCAATTCTTAAAGTAAGTATATCTGTAAATCATACATATACATATGTACATATGTACGTATAGTTTTATTTACATGTGCATATGTAAGTATATATATATGTATATACTGATGTACACATGCTTGCTTAAGATAGATTAAAAACCGCCAGAAAATGCACAATTTCTATTAAGACTGCATTTGTAAATGCATATTTTTCATTGTAGAAAAAGTACATAGACAATGAATAAACGCAAAATACTATATATTTAAATAAATATACCGAAACCGGATTGCCAATGTATGAGGTAGCATAAAGATAAAAGAGTAGTTCCAAAGTTCTTTATAAGTTGATAATCTATCAACTTCCGCCATATAATCTGAAATTACTTATAGCCTTCAACCGATTTTATGTGAGTGTGGAAAAATATTGACATACATACATTCACAGGTTAACCCTCTATTGGTAATCTAATCCGCTAAAACCATACTTTTTTTTTTTAGAAATTAATATAGCTATGTACATATGTCTGACCTTGCAATGCTGCAGTGTATACGTAGGCTTATCGCTTTTGAAATGAACTTTTACCCTTTTTTAGGTAGAATTTCTTTACAAAGTTATATGGCTTTCGTTAATTAGGTTCTGAATATAAATAAGTATCATTATATGCATATGTGTTTATGTGCATATATCCGCGATGAAAGGCTTTGATATTTTTGTTATCAACTTATTGTCAGTGCGCGAATAACTTTTAGAGGTTTAAACTTTAAATCGTACTAACTAGTTTAGCGTGAAAGAGCGACGAATACGGTCTTTTTTGTGTCGGCGGAACTTATTAAAAAATTGTTGGGAAAAGAAAAACAAGCACAAACTAAAGAGAAAAGTCGGTTAATATACCTGTGGTTACATTAAAGCTATACTAAAAGCGGTAAAATCTCATAAACATGTTACCTTGTCAATTAGAACAAAATATAATCCTTATATGAATTGAAGCAAAAAAGTTTAAGTCGTCCTAAATTAAGGTGGGACCGTTTATTAAATATTTTGTAACGTTTTATTTATAAATATATTTGTATATAGCTTTTAAATTATATAAACTACCAAAACAGCTTAGTCGATCTAGCCATATGCATATTTTCGTTTCTACGCAAATTTGTCTCCGTTTTAGGTACAGAAAACTAAAAAGATATTTTTCGTGTTTTTAAAATGTTAGTTTAAAGTACATATAAGTGAACTCAAAATGTGTTTGTATTATTAATGTATTATTCTATTATTAGAAAAGTTGTTTTTTTTTTATAATGTATTCATGTCATTTAAAAAATGTTCTTATAGTATCATCTACGTCTATTTTACTGCTTTTGTTGACTTATGCAATTTTCATTGTTCAATTTCCAGTATTGTTCTGTTGTTTGTTAATACATTTGGATAAACGGTTATTAAAAATTATAACGAAAAAAACTGTATTATAATGAGCGTTTTATCAAAATATGTTGACCGTATTGCTGAGACGTGTGAACAAACTGGTGTCACTAAACACGCTTTAAGCTATGCTCTGGTGACCAGTGCAATAGTGGCTCTTACGATTAAGGTGACCATACCTTACGTGGTTCAAAATTCTATTGGAAAGGCAAAAACTAAAGTCAACAATAATGGTGCGCTTACACCAACGGAAACAGACGGCGATCGCTCTGAAGAAGATTTAAAACTTGCGGAAGCTGAAAAATTATTAGTTCAACAGTTAAAGAAAAAAACGCACACGATCGAGCCTGGGCTGAACAAAGCATTTTTAAAGCAACTGGGAATGCTGGTTAAGATAATGATACCAAAAACTTTGTGCTATGAAACCGGATTGTTGAGCATACACACTTTTTGTTTAGTTTCCCGAACATTTCTTAGTATCTATGTAGCGGCTTTGGAAGGGGCTCTAGTTAAATTTATTGTACGCAAAGATATAAAGCAATTTTCCTTTGTTTTGCTCAAATGGTTTGGAATCGCCATACCAGCAACTTTTGTAAATTCCATGATACGCTTTCTTGAAAGTAAATTAGCTTTGGCATTTAGAACCCGACTAGTGCGTCACTCTTATCGATTATATTTCAAGAATCAAAATTACTATCGAGTTTCCAATTTGGATGGGCGTATTGAAAATGCAGATCATAGGTGAGTCACAATCTTAAATTTTCCAAATAAATATATCAAAAATAAAATTATAAATATGTTTATGTACACAGGCTTACTGAAGATATATCGGTATTCGCCAGTTCTGTAGCTCATTTGTACAGTAGCCTGACCAAGCCTTGCTTCGATCTAATGTTAATTGGCTTAGCATTAATGAAGTCATCAAGAAAAATGAGAGCTAATATATTAACAGGTTTATATACAAACATTTCGGATTGAATACAACCATTCCCCTCCAAACTTTTTATTTCTTAACTTATTAACAGGACCAGCTCTGTCGGTCAGCGTTATTGCATTAACAGCACACATATTACGAGTAGTGTCACCAAAGTTTGGCCAGTTGGTATCGGAAGAAGCTAACCGATATGGCTATCTTAGACATATACACTCACGGATAATCACGAATGCTGAAGAAATTGCGTTTTACGGAGGCCATAAGGTAAGTTTGTTTTTAGATATACATACATATATACAACTTTTGGAGTTTCGGCCAGCCGTAGTTACCCAGTGAAAGAAGGAGAAGCAACGCCATGTAAATTATGAATTAATATTTTATTTTTAATTGTATATATAGGTTGAGATGCATCAGCTACGACAGGCCTATAATCGTCTTGTTAATCAAATGACTACAATCTTTAACCAAAAACTATGGTTTATAATGCTCGAACAATTTTTTATGAAATATGTTTGGTCCGGCACGGGAATGATTATGGTATCATTGCCTATTTTAACAGGCAGTAGCAGTACTAGTGACGAACCAGTGCCAGCTCATGACAGTTCCTCTTATGCGGAATCTAGTGTCAGTGAACGTACACAATATTTAACAACAGCAAGAAATTTATTAATTTCCGCTGCTGATGCTATCGAGCGTTTAATGTCATCGTACAAGGAAATTGTTGCTCTCGCTGGTTACACATATCGGGTCGCCGGAATGATGGATGTTTTTGAAGAGACCGCACAGGGTGTCTATTGCAAAACGAGTGTAGTGCAAACGGATGATCAATCGAATGGAATTATCGAGTTTCGCAATGGCAAACCGATAGCAAAAGGTCGCATAATTTATACGGATGATCCTGGAAATATGTCGATAAGCCTGCGAGAAGTGCCAGTAGTGACACCAAACTGTGATATAGTAGTACCAAAACTTACATTATGCATTGAGCCTGGTGTTCATTTGTTAATAACTGGCCCAAATGGATGCGGTAAATCTAGTTTATTCCGAATATTAAGTGGACTTTGGCCAATTTATGCCGGAGAATTGCTCATTCCACGCCCCGTTGAAAATGTGCCCTGTATGTTTTACATTCCGCAACGTCCCTATATGTCTATAGGAAGTTTATGCGATCAAATTATATATCCCGACACGCGCGATGATATGAAGCGAAAGAAAATAACGGAAGATGAACTGAGGCATATTTTAAAATTGGTCAGCCTTGAACATATCGCCCAACGGTATGACGTTTTTTATTATTTTTACTTGGTAAGATGTAAATTTCTCCTTTAATTTTTACAGCGATAGCTTTGATGTTATTCGTGATTGGAAAGATATATTATCGGGTGGAGAAAAACAACGTATGGCGGTAGCTCGCCTCTTCTACCATAAGTATGAAAGAGTATATTTTAAAGTTTAACATATATAAAATAAGTATTAAGTTATGTATACAATAATGAATGTAACAGTTGTATTGTGGTTATATAAATAATTATAATAATCACTATGGTTTTATTGTGTAAAGACTATTGATATGTAATTATTTTAAAAAAGTATTTAATACATACAAAGTTTGCTTTAAAACCAACTGCTTCTCTTTTTAGACCACGTTATGCTCTGCTTGATGAATGCACGAGCGCCGTATCGATAGATGTTGAAAGTTCGATTTATGAAATAGCCAAGGGTATGGGTATTACACTGCTGACAATAACGCACAGGCCGACCCTTTGGTGAGAATTTTTACATTGTTTTTATTCACTTTTTTAATGTGAGTTTTTATTTTAAGGAAATATCACACGCATATTTTGGAGTTTGATGGACTGGGAAATTGGCAGTTCAGAAAAATGAGTACGAACGAGCAGCAAACGGACAAATTCCAGCCCCAATAATGTTCTTAAAAAGTTGTGGTATTATATAACATTGAAAACTATACAAATTTAATTTTATAAAATTAATAAAAAAAAAATGTTATTTTTGTATATACTAGTGTTGGCTAAAAGTAAGGTAAATTTGTTTGAAAAATTAAAAATTAAAAATCTTTACTTATTCTTCAGAATCAATTTTATACTCAAAGTAAACACCTTTCGATAAAATACACTTATGCCAACGTTTTTTTCAATCCTCGAAACATGCCAAATGGTCTCTATCCGGTATAGCCATCAGCGCCTTCATCGATTCAGCTTCTATCTCCTCAATCGACTCGAAACGCGTTCCCGCCGTTCTTGAGTTTTCGGAAAAGTCAGAAGTCATAAGGACACAAATAACCACCGTATTCAAACGATATGCGTCGAATTTTCGTCGAAATGGACATGAGCGCTTTCTTTTCCAAAAAATTCGATTTGTGGATTTAGGCCCAAATGGTTTTCATAGATCCTTTTGATATTTCGATCATATCAGTAATCATATCAGTATCTGCAGCCAACCTACTATTTTTAGCACTAATTCCTTCACTTTTTTGACGTGTTTATCATTTGTTGACTTAAAATAATTTTTTGCGACATCCTCAAGGTTCCGCAGCCAAAATTTCATTCCACTTCTCTGCTCAATTAAATCAGTAAATTGTAATCATTGTACAAATTGAGAAATGCACCCTTGGTCGTTTGGTAAACACAAGCGTAAATATATTACTAATAATTACATTGACGTTCAATTTGGTCCAGATGCCATTAAGAGCCTTCCCAATCCAAGTAAAAAATACTTAGGGAAATAACGATTTAATATTTCGAAAATTTACGGCTTGGGTTATCTATTTGACGCCGTACAAGCTTATCGATAATAACAAGTAGTGGAAATACGCCATAAATGGTATATGCATTTTCTAGGATTCCATGTATATTTAAATAAACGAACCGCGGTCACACTTATATTATCGAATTAAAAGACGAAATAAAAAGTTAGTAAAAGTAATGCAAAACATTATATTTTAGGATGGGGGCCACAATGGTAAAGCCTTTGGTGAAAAATGGAAATCTATTGGACGCTTTGCCATCGCAGGTAGTTAAATTGAAAGCTTTTAAATTGTATATTAAGAACAAGAAAGATGTCATCTTTAATTTAAAGGGAACTCTCCATGTAGTCATGTTAGGCTTGGATTCTGCAGGAAAAACAACAGCACTATATAGACTCAAGTTTGATCAGTATTTAAATACAGTGCCGACCATTGGATTCAATTGCGAAAAGGTTCTTATTTTCTTAATCTTTGATTTTATCTTTAACTTATAACTTTCATCAATTCAATTAAAGGTACAAGGTACCATTGGCAAGGCAAAAGGAGTACATTTTCTTGTTTGGGACGTTGGAGGCCAAGAAAAGCTGAGACCTCTTTGGCGGAGTTACACACGGTATACATATATATCAATATATCTATTTTACAGCAACCTTTATGTTTTATTTGTATACTTTTAGCTGCACTGATGGCATTTTATTTGTTATCGATTCAGTTGACACGGAGCGAATGGAAGAGGCAAAAATGGAATTAATGCGAACAGCAAAATGTCCTGATAATCAGGTAAAGCATTTTAGCAAATTGTAGTCAAAATTAATCACTAATATCAGATCTAGCGCACGTAGTTTTATAATGCCTTTGCACGGTAGAGCTTATGTACATATAAAATCAAATAATTTTGAATCATGAAAAAATGAGCAATATGTATCTGTGGATCTCTAGCATTGAATATTAGGTTTAAATTATTTATTACAATTGTCTTTCTAATGTACAAAAAAAAAATGTATATTACCAAGAGGTCAAGCTTAAATCCAAATTATTTGTGTTTTTAAAGGGAGTCCCCGTGCTAATACTGGCAAATAAGCAAGATCTACCCAATGCTTGCGGTGCTAAAGAGCTGGAAAAACTTTTGGGACTCAACGAACTTCACAATTATTCAATTCCGCCGAATATATCAGTGTTAAATAGTTGTAGCTCTTCGGCAAGTACAAGTAACTTGATAAACTGCAGCATGTCAAACCAAAGTATTACCGAAAGTTCATTATCAGTTAACTATAATCCTAATATTAATAATCAAAGTGATACAAAAAATACAGCTGCATTTATACATTACACGCATTACAATGAATCTGGAGAAGAAACGAAAAAATATTGTAAAAATATTGAACAAACTAATTATAATAGAATAGCTTCGAATACTACATTTCGAGGATGGTATATCCAACCAACCTGCGCCATAACTGGCGACGGTCTTCAAGAAGGCTTGGACGCTCTATATGATATGATTTTAAAGCGACGAAAAATCAACAAATCTCATAGAAAGCGAAGGTAATAGTAATTGATTATTGAATGTAATAAGACCGTGCCTGTGTCTGTCTGCCGAGTAAAATTACTTTTATTTAGCACAATTATAATAAATATTATATATATATAAACAAGATTTTGTTTTTTTTGATGTCTTCTTTAGTGAAATACTTTTACTTTTTTACAGGTTAAATGGATTTTGCATTCTTATTTTGGGCAAAATACTGAATATTTTCCTACGTAAAAAAAATACAACTTGAGGAGATACAATATTAGCTACCGGCTGTCCATATATTACGCAATAACATTTTTGATGATTTTTATTAAATTATTTTGAATTTTGTTAGTAAATTTTAAAGTTTATTGCCTTTTTATTGTGCGTCTCTATATGCTCTCAATTTATTTTTACATATATGTGCATGTACTAATAACCCTTCAGTACAAATCCTTCATTAATTCAGGAATCCTTAAGGAATTGAAGGAATACTCGATGAAGCACCCATACAAAGCGGCGATAAATTTGTTCTGAAAAAAGCTGGATCAACGAAAAAAAGCCACAAAAAGCAGAATAACCGCGGAAAAAAAGTTACGAAAAACGCCGATTTCTATTAAATGTTTGGTTTGTTTTTTTATTAATAAAATGTGTTTGTAAGATAACAGATATTAACAGTAAAGTCAACAACAAACAGACGGTCCTCGCCAACGCACAAACAAATAAATTGCGCAGTTAGCCGCGACACTGCACTGAGTGAAAAAATTGCGATTTGTTCTTAAGTCGTTCTTAGAAGGGCACGAAAAATAAAGAAAAGTGACTGAAGAAATTGAAACTTCCGAATTT
>JAEIIG010001626.1:0-18302 GCA_018904695.1 Drosophila parvula
AGAAATACTTTATTTTAAATTTTTAATAGTTTATTACTGAAAATAAATATGGTTCAGATGATAGTATTTTGTATAAAAACATCATTTACTTTGGTGTATTGGTTTCCCTTTAATTATTTTGATTACTAAAATGCTTTGTATATGTCGTGTTCTTTAATTATTAATCATTATTTAATAATATATTTAAGTATTTATACTGGCCCGCTCAACAGCTGATTGTTTATGGTTGCCACACCCAAAAAACATCGCCACGCCACAGTGCTGCCGGCACTGAATCAACCCTGGTCAGTGTTGTGCAGCGCAACAGCGGCAAGTCGATCTGGCAACACGAAAATTTTGAGCTGGCAACTCCCTTTTCGCACTAGTTTCGCCTGGAGTGAACACGCGGATTTCACTTGGTGGATT
Organism: Drosophila parvula; assembly: GCA_018904695.1. Classification (NCBI taxonomy): domain Eukaryota; kingdom Metazoa; phylum Arthropoda; class Insecta; order Diptera; family Drosophilidae; genus Drosophila; species Drosophila parvula. Next base: position 406 of record JAEIIG010001626.1, read on the forward strand.
TTCAAATAAAAAAATAAGGTAAATATGGCAGCCATCCGTACGAATAACACAGTGATTAATGCTATTGCGTGTACGGTGTATTTCGTTTCGATGAAAAACAGCCGGCAGGATGACCAAGAAGCGCCGTAATGGAGGACGCAACAAGCACAACCGCGGCCATGTGAAGCCCGTGCGCTGCACCAACTGCGCCCGCTGCGTGCCCAAGGACAAGGCGATCAAGAAGTTCGTCATCCGCAACATTGTGGAGGCTGCCGCCGTCCGTGATATCACCGAGGCCAGCATCTGGGACGCGTATGTGCTGCCCAAGCTCTACGCGAAGCTCCACTACTGTGTGTCGTGTGCAATTCACTCAAAGGTGGTGCGCAATCGGTCCCGCGAGGCCCGTCGCATCCGTACGCCGCCGCTGCGCTCCTTCCCCAAGGACATGGCCCGCAACAACCAGAATAGGAAGTAGATATTGGTCCCTAAATAACTGAAGAACTAAGGAAGAACACTGGATGCAGCAGCCCCCGAACATCGATATGGAATCCACCGCCTCCATGTAGAGCCGGTTTTCTTTAATACAAATTGTATTTGGTTTTGTGAAACGCGGCGAAGCGAAGAGAAGCAGACGAAATATATTGATGCATTCAGTTTTTATAAATTCGAAATAAACAGCGTGCTTCAATGGGATACAGATGCTTCAACCATTATTATCACTTGATCGACATCCGCAGCTGCGAGTTTACGTCCAAGTTCTTGCCATTATCATCTGTTACCTTTGAACTCCAACGGAGGAGCATCTTGAAAGAGTTTTCACCCGAAAGGAGGTTGGACCTGGCTTTGTGGAGTGATGAGCCAACCACTGGTTACAAGTTGGCACGTTTTTCGTACAAATAGATTGAGTAGAAATCTCTGGTATTTGCAGTGGACATTTCCTACATTTCCTACAGAACTTATATAGCAAGCAGGCCTGAATTGGGCCCTTGGAGAAAGATCTTGTAGAATATAGGATAAAGCAGTTTAACCTGAAAAGCAAGGATGTCTCAATCTAACTAGGGAAGATAGAACCATTGCCTAAACTGAGTTTTCTTGCTTATTCTGTATGTTTTTCTCATATGTGTGTATGTAAAACATTATTCACATTCCCCAGTACGTTGGTTAAGGGGAAATTAGCCGGTTATGTTGAAAGGTGCTGCTGGAAAAGAGTAACCTCCTTATCTAAGTAAATAAATTAATAGGCCAAATAGTCTCAGTTTTAGATCTACTATTTATATGTATCTGTTTTAAAACTTTGCCAATAGTTTTCTTTTTTATTTTAAGAGGTATAGGAAAGTATAAACACAAAAAAATTAATCTGTATTCTTGTATTAACATTTTTCCATAACAATGTAAGGCATTTTTTATTTTTTCTCAATTTCCGTTTCCATTTGATAAACATCGGACGAATAAATCATATTAGAGCCAATGGTTTTATTGCCAAAAATATTATTTATAATACTAGTAAAGGGTTAACATTACTCCATATGCCGATCGCAATGATTTATTTATTTATTTATTTATTAATAATTTTCATCAGGAAAACCGGCACCAATTACAACGAATTTCTACAGAAAACGAACATCACCCTATCTACCTTTATCCACTTGCTTCCTGTTCGGAGGCGGCGACGTACTTATTCGTGTGTGTTATCTCATTTCCGGGCTCCACCTGTTTCCTTAAATCCAGAAAAAAAAATGAAAAATGGAGGCAACAGAGAGCAGATTTTAATTTAATTTAATTAATTCGTGGAAGAAGAAAAACTTCTTAAGGAAATAGAGGAAAAGGCCCTCTTTATTTTTTAAATCATATTTTCCATGTATGTAGAAAACATTTGCTTCGGAGATTTTCCGCTTGGGCGCCACTGTGTATTATGTAAAATGTATATTAAACGCGCGCCAAAATATTACTTTTGTAGATATATATTTATATTATTCTTAATTTATTTATACTTAAGATTAAAAATGTACACACAAATTAATACCAAAATTTCTTAAATTTATATAAATTTTTACGCAATAATAATAATCTTCTGTACCCTTTATTTTCGCACATACCCATTGCAATTGTTTGCCGTCTTGAGGGCATAACCATGCATACTGTTTTTTGGCATAAATTACACAGACGTGAGTGCAAAGGCAAATGAGTGTGCGAGACGGTGGCAGGACCGGCCTCCCAATGAGTCGCATGTGTGTGTGTACACATCCTTTTCCTGCTTACCCTTTTTTTCTGTTCTTGAGCCGTAACAATTTTTTCTTGGCTTGTGCTGTTTCAGCAACAACCAGCCTCGCTGCTGGGCTGAATTATTGTTTTCGTTTTGCCAAGAAAATAAAAATAAAACGTAAACATAAGCGGCAGCCGTTGATCATTTAGCATAAATTAAATAGAGCACTCACAAATGCTAATGAAAGTTACGATGGGGCAGGGCAAGGGTTCAAAGTTGAAATTAATTTTCGAAGAAATAAGTATTCTTGCTAAGCAAAATCAGTTGCAAACTGCTTTCTAAATGTTAATCGAGGAAGAGAGAAAATGTATTACCAACACATATTTCTTATTATAAAATATTATATATTTAATAATGTAGTTAACAATCGTTGAACAGTTTTTAAGAATTTATTATGCTAATATGCTTCTTGTTTTGCTTCTTTTAAGTGACCCGCGCAATATCGATTTACGATCGATTAGAAGACTTGCATACAATTAATCGTTTAGCGTAACTTCACCAAACGCTATCTGACCACACTTTTTCTTAAGTTAAATTACGCCGCACATTAGTTTCCGGTAAAAGTTTTTGCTAATTGGAATATACATGTGTATATTGTAGAATCGCATCTAAAACGAAGACTTAGTTAATCAACTTGGCCAATACCGCAGATCGACGGCGGAGATCAGTGGCCAACATTGGCAAGTTCGGTTTGTGAAAGGCAATGTGCATTTTCTGTTTTCGGCACACATTGTTCGGGATGACGCCAACTATGGATGCAACTGTAAAAATCTACCATACATACAAATGTAAGTACACACATACAAGATAATGATCTTTATACTTAGAAAATACACAGGTGAATATTTGTCTGCGGATGATGAAGTTGAAGAAGAAGAATAGCGAGTGGTACCCAGAAAATAGTATAACTGTATTTGCGGGTTAGAGACTGACGTGCGAGGCGCCTTGCCGACGTCACACAGTGTGACCAAAAGCCGGGCAGAGAATCTTGTTGACTTGCAAGCCGTGGCCATGCTGCTCAAACCTGACCGAGTAAATAAATAGGTAGCTTTCTTGATCAATTTCTAAAATGAATGATGCTATTCATGGCGAGGAGTTTCATCCCGTTCATCATCCCATTTACATATGGATCTTCTATAGGTTTATATATTATAAATAAGGAGCTGGAAATTTTGAATTCCCTTGCAGTTCTCTGCGTCTCCGCTTCTTCTTCTTTCTGAGGCTCTTTTGTTTTTCGCTCACATACATATGTACATATGTATGTATGTACATATGTGTGTATGGAGTGATCGAGGGAAGTGGGCTGATCAATGCAAATTGGCGGTAAACATGAGCCTCTTCTCTTTGGGAAAAATGAGCTTTTTGATGATACAATAACGTCATAATAGAGCTTGCATGGCTGAAATTGTCTACTTGTGAGAATTGTTTGGGATAATATTTACTTCACTTCTAAACTTCGCTTACACTTGTTGAAACCTTTCGAGTTTAATTTTATTTTATGACTGACAAAGTCCACTTTAAATCTGTACACATATCCACTTATTCCAATTCAATGGTCCCTATTCATACCAAGGACAGGGACAGACACAGTCACATACGGCATTCAGTCAGATAACAAATTCTATTATATATTTCATAGTTTCGATGGCTTTTTGTGCACTTGCTCGCTCACTTTTCCACTTTCTCCTCTCACTTCTAACCCCCAATATAAGCTCCTGCCATATTTTAACTTTAATTTCCGTTTTTCCTCCCGTTTCGAGCCTTCCCATTCGTTTGCGATTCCAATATCCTTTTTATTTTTTATATGTATTTCCCTCTTTTTTTTTTTTTGGGTTGCGAGTACCTAACGCCAGAGCCAGAACAAAACACTTTCACTGCCTCTTCCTCCGCTGTCATTGGCCCTGCCATTTTTTGCGGCTCCTTTTTTTTGTTGCTCTTGTGTCTATCGTAAATAAAAACGTTAAATGTTTTTTTAACGTGCGCCACTTAACACTCGGTACAATTTAAAGGCAATTGGGCACACCAGAGAACAGCAACAGCAACAGCAACGGCAATGGCAACCGAGCAACAATGGCCACAAAAAGTCAAGCCAATGCACATACGATATTTCTCTTTTTTTTTTTGTATATAAATGTGTACGATACTGTACATGTCTACATCAGGGGATTCATTCTCTTTAAATAACGGTTGAGTGGGTATATCTGATATCCTTGAATGCAACAAGCTAGGGGAAAATAGTTTTTATACTACAAAATAGTTATATACATTTAACATATATCTAGTATTTGAATACCTTAAAATATTTAATTGTGTAGAAAACGACACTTCTATAGTATTTAGTCTAAAACCAGAAGAACTTTTAAAGTTGAAATTTATTTAAATAAATTTGAAGTGAAGCTACGCTTGCTATCGACTCCTTGCGTCAAATTATTTACAATCGATATTTGGGTCTAGAGATGCTCGATAAATTCGATATAATTACATATTCAGGTAAATCGATATTTGGTATTTAACTAAATATATTATATATGAACAAATTCTGATAGATAAAATAGGGGGTATCCAAATCGTCGTTCTTTTCTACTTTCAACATTTTTTTTATTATTATTATTATTTTGACATTTTGTTAGCTGGCTCGTAATTTAATATAGATTTTTGCCCGCCCCTTCACTCGCTCATTTTTTATGTTTCAAACAATAAATTGTCAATTGATTTCTGGTTCTCCTATTTATGAGACAGCCATATATTTGTGGACCTCTCGCCGCCACCGTGGAAATGAAAAATTGTTGAACACACACAGGAGGAGAGGGAGGGAGATTTTCCACATTCACATCTTGCTACTTGTTGTAAGTCGTCCGTGTTGCCTGATTTCCTATCAAACAAATCGTAAAAGAAAACGAGATTCCTTTTATTTATTTTATACAAAATCATCAAATGGCGTTTGCTTTTACTTCAATTATGGCACTCCTCTTGGTTCACGTGAAAATTAAAATTTTTTTTATGTATTTCTCGCTGTTGAACAATATCAAAGTGATACGAGCTTCCTGCGGGACACATGTACTACCTATAAATATAAATATGATAATGTAAAAAAATTGCAGAGGCGGAAAGGCATAAACATATATTTATTGCCCCTTCCATTGTGTTTATTTTGTGATTGATAAAAAATCGAACTGTATGTTGCTTTTGTTACTTTTTGGGTGTTATTATTTGTATTGTCAATGACAGCTGCGATGCTTTTTACGCCGCCTCATGCAGAGCCCGTGCTTACTGTACCCTGTGGCCTTGGGCTCTGGACGCTTTTCCATCTTTTGACCATGGGAAATGTAGCATGTGTCCTCTGTAAAGCGGAGCCTGAAAGGAGTGTGGAAAAAATACGAAAACACGAAAGAGATACATTTATATTCATGTGAAAATTAAGCCTTTATTTGTAATTGAATGTTGGGTGTGTGCTGGGTGGCGTCGGTGGATTTTAATTAAAGCGGAAAGTGCTGAATTTTAAAGAAAATACTTATGTACTGTTAACTTTAATTGTCTATCTGAGAAGTGGTTTATTTATGAATTAGCAACCAAGTATAATTTACACTATTATAAATATTTCGAGATACCCAACAAAATATTCTTTGCCTTAAGTTTTTTGATTTTTAAATTAGAGATTTATTTAAGGTATATTTAACGTATTGTAGATCTCCTTATGTTTATGCTTTTTAAACCACAATTAATTCCCATCAACTTAATCTCAACCACCTTGGGTAATATTATTTCTCCATTAATTCCCATCTTCTGTGCATTTTTTAAGTACTCCAACTTCCATATTTGCTTTATTCATTCGCCGACGCCCTCACCTGTGAAAGTAAATAAGAGCAAAAATGGGAGATGTGAGAAAGAAATGAACTCATTTGTTGGCCCAATTGCCAAATGGAACCCAACTCACTTGCAACGTTAAAAAAAAGGGGGAAAATGGCATAGGGAACCGGGTTCGTTTCAATACAATTAAATTTCCACGCTGCTTGATTTTGAACGCTTGACGCATTTTAATTATTTTCAATGAGAATGAATGAATGCTTTATGAAATTCGAGAGAAGAGGGCTACGACGACCCAATTGCTCAATATATTCATGGATCCCGATCCCCTCTTTTCCCCATCCGGTTTCCCCATTTTCCCCAGTTTTATCCTGAATCCTTTGGCTCTCTTCCTGTGGGACCGAACGGAAGTGCAGCAAAGACAGTGGCAAGCGCACCGAAAATGAATGTCATTCATGTCGAGTTCGAGTTCGAGTCGGAGTCCGAGTCCCTGCATTTCGTGCATGCAATTAAGTATCCGCCCCACCTTACGCAGGCAGGTGGAAAGGCGGGTGGGAAAATGGGTGGAAAACTGTGGGTGCTGGCTGGTCAAGTTAATTACAATCTACATTGTTTATCGGTCTTGAAACCTCCATTCCTCCACTTCCTTTAAACTGTGAACCGCCTTCCACGCATTCTTTGGCCGCTTAATAGGATTTTTAAATATTTAACTCGAGACCCCACCCTTTGGCAGTAAGTTGGCTTAATTACCCGAGCATTTGTAAAATATTTTCCTTTTAATTGTTTGAGGTTAATTAATAATTCAGCAAATTCACTGCAGAAGTTTTTCCACTGCAGCTCCCAGCTACCAGTTCCCAGTTCCCTTTCTCTTTGTTTGCGTGTGCAGTTTTTAATGGACCAGACTTGCTAATGGGCCAAGGCTTTTGTATGGGTCCGCCTTTATATTGAAGTCTAGTCTGAGGTCTGGACCTGGACATCATCTGCATAATTCTTCATTAACGCGAACTTAATGCGTTTATGGTTAACGCAGACAGCGAAATGATGTTTCATAATTCAATTATCGTGGGGCATGTTGCCTGCTTGGTTTGCTTCGTTCGCTTGGTAAGGGGAAAATCCACCGAGTTGATGGAGGTGATGGGAAATTGTGGTTACGGTTCGGTTTACGGCTCTTAAAGGTGAAAGTGTTGGGGCCGGGTTCGCTTTTAATTGAAAAAGTAGCACCTGATTGAGTTACAATAAAGTAAGCGTTTCTACAGAATACAGAGTAGCGATTGAAATAATTTTAAAGTTCCTATTAAGATATAATATTCTGCATTGCCCAAGCAGTTACTCAAAGTTTTAGTTTGCAACTTTATTGTCTAATTACTTGAAATATATTTTCTTTGTGGTTGGGGATGCCATATTTCAGACATTTCTCTGTCAATTTCAATACAAGCTTCCCTCTTTAATAAATTAAATTTCGCCCCTCACTTGTGTAGGGCCTATCTCACTTAACACAGAGGGGAAATCCCCAAATGGCCTGATAAGAATTTCATTTCCTATGCTATTCACACTCATCCACTCATCCACCGCCACCGTTTAATCCCCCATACTGCCGCCGCCACCGCTCCATAAAAATTGATACGCACAATCAGAAACCCTTTTTGCCCAGTTAGAAGGACCTTTTTCCCGGGCGGGTCAGCTTTAAGGCCGAACATAAACAAGTTAGTCAAATAAAACATTTTGTTTTTAATAAAAAGAAAAAAGAAAAGCCAAACAAACAGAGAACCATAAATGGATCAAAGTAAAAATTGCCCTGCAAGATATTATGCCGGACGCATATGTGCGCGAGGGAGTGAGTGCGTGAGCTTAACCCAAATTATCCATAGCCCCTGGCAAACACAAAAAAAAAACCCCGACTTTCACTTGCGATTGCGTATACGCAGTGTTGTGTTAGTGAACGATATAAAAAAACAAAAAAAATATCAAGAATCATGACATGTTTCGGCCTGGCCTCGAAATCATGTATTGCTGTCCACTTGGCTTCAGTTTTTTTTTTGGTTGTTTTTGTTGTGTATATCTCTTCTGTTGTTATTATCTCATGAATGCTAAATGCCCTGAGCGTCTGCGGGGAAAATATGATAGAAGGACATTATGGACCAAGTGAGGATGCTGCCCTTATGCCTGAAGTTGGGATTACATCGGAAGAAATTTTTGATTACTTTAAAGTGGGACTCTGTATACATTTATTTATAACATTTTAAATTCGTCTCAACACATATATTTCTTTGGTTCCGGGAAGAAACTTAAAAGAGCGGTCTGACTTCGCTCATTTGTAATCTGACAAGAAAAAGGCGATTCTTCTTTATCAGCGTGCAGCTAAGAATAAACTTTTTCCTTCGCTACAGAACGGAACTGGGGATTTATGTTGCTGATTTGCTTGTGCATTGCAGGCATACATAAATTAGCAAAAGCTATTTCCAAAAATAAACAGAAAATTTCTCTCGCACTTAGAGCAAAAAAGAAAAGGCGAAATTAAGCGGTTCTTTCGATTCCATTTTTAATTGGGTCCGAGGGCAACCGGTCTCTTGTGAACATTTAGTGAGCCTACACTCCGTCTTACGAGCTCTGATAAATGCTTAATCCGACAGATTTTTAGATTTTTGTGTCTCTTATTTAAAATGTGTCTTTTAAACTGAGTCGTTTACTTTCTCGCAGTGCCAAATTATAAAGTACAATGTACATATATGCAAAGGAGTCGTGCCGTGATATCTTCTACAATTTATCATACTGCAAACGGAGAACTGTGCGTGTTCCAAGATTCTCTCTCCCGGTTCTCCCTTTCCCCCTTTTCCGGTACGAGGCATTATCTCCCATCATTATTATCATCAGCATCAGCATCATCATCGTGATGGCAGCCACTTGGATATCTTGTGGCTTAGCCTGACCCATTATCCCACTTATGCACATTGAAGGCATTCCGTCAGTCAGTCAGTCAGTGAGTCAGGTCGGTTCGTTGGTCCTTGCGATTCCTTTGGCTTCACGCTGGCTTTCCCAGTCAGCTTTCTCGTTTTTGAATTGCGCACGAGTTGAGCAGAGATCCTGTGGAGTCCTGCGTGTATATGTACACAGGGGGAAAAATATAATGTATTAATTCCACAATAATTATAAAGGTTAAAGGGAAATTGAATTAAAATATAGAATATGGTAAGCAAATGCTAAATGTTTTTCACTATCAAAAATATAAATATAGATATATAGTTAAAGTTTAAATGGAAAATAAGAATATTCGAATAAAGATAGGTGCCACAGAACTACCAATGAAATCGGCTTTGAAATATATCGCAAGAGATACCAGATTAGATCATTAAATATAACTTTTTTACCCTAATTAATATGAGAATTAATTTTTCTCAGTGCCTGCATACATGTGTGTGGCCCTTCCGTGTCATTGTAATGGCGGCACATCCGTTGCAAGTAAATGCCATTTGTCGAAATAAATTTCCGTTTTATTTAAATCCACGCACACCCGGGGTGCAGGAGGGGGCGGTTGTGGGAGGCGGGAAGTGCGGGTTTTAGTGGTATGCAGTAGTATGTTGGAGTAGGAAGCACCCCCTCATTTGACCGAAAATGTACACACACGCACAGGCAGACAAAACGGGGCTTAAGTGTATATTTTATTATTATTTGGACTGCTTGATGACATTTGTCGTTGTATGGCCAAAGACCGGATGTCCTTCTCCTCTGTGCAGGCGGCGCCTCTACCTCGCTCTAAACTCCCTCCTGTGTCCCGGTCCCGGTCCCGGTCCAGGCCCCCCTTTCCGTTTCCGCTTTTCACCCCTTTTTGCCCTCCTCTCTTTTGTGCGTGTTGGCTTTTGATTGCCGCATTGCGTATGTTCATTTGTATTTTGTATCGTCCTCTATCTAACTATCTATCTATCCATCTGACTCACTCTGCATATCCTCCCCTGCTCTTTGTCCTGCGTCCTCTCAGCTCCTCTGCGGAACTTACACCAAGGGAAATGGAATAACTCCATTAGTTAACCTCTTTAACATCTCCCTTTGAATGCAACATTTCAAAATTGATTTCAAAGGATTTATGGGCTAAGTAGCTTCGATATCAGTTCAATTAGCAAGAAATATCTCACGATTATAGGTAGATACACATCATATCAAATTTAATTAATTTAATTTGTTTGAGAATTGATCTCAAAAGTATAGAAAATATACCCCAGTTTTCGGAATATTTCCCTCTGTGTACAACAACTGTTGCCGGTGTCCTGTATAGCCTTTCGTCAGCTGCAAATCATTTGGCAGCGTTAAATGTTTGCCCAAAGCCCAGAGTGCGACCCTTTATTGTGGAAGCCCCTCCCCTTTGAACAGAGTCTCTGTAAATCCCACTTTTAAAACCACCCCCTTTAAAAGCCTCTACATTATTTGATTCCTATATAACCCGTTTTGTCAACATTTATGAGCTATTTGGGTTTTCCCCAAGTCCAGCATTGCTAAACTGTGGAAATTGTACATATATTAGGAAATGGGTTAGATATGTAGTTTAATAAGGTCTGATGGATTTTCTAAGACTGTGTAAATAGTGTTTTGAGTTTAATAAAAAAAAAAGGGGTTCAACAATTGATTAAGGATTTTATAAAATATCATCATCTCTCCTTCTCTCTTAAAAATATTATTTCTTTTACATTTTTTTAAAGTAGAAAGTAGTACTATATTTTCCCAGACCCTGTACATTTACTAATATACATATATCACTTAGATTAATGCCTCTTCTGTTTGTTATAAAGAAAATTGTTTGCACACGCCGCCTATTTTGCGAAAAACAAAAATCCACGGGACTTCTCTATTCCTGCTACCGAAAAGCCTTTCCTTTCGGCAGCCGCATTTCCCTCCCTGTCCATGCCCTGCCTGATTTTCCGGTTTTCAACATATTCATTTGCATATATGGAAATGACAAAAACATGGCCGAAAAATTGAATTGAACTTGTATGTCCTGGCTTGTCCCCATGTCCATGACAATGTCCATGTCAGTCAGTCAGTCAGTCGGTCACTCAGCGGGTGTCCTTTTTCGTCCCGGCTCCTGGCTCCTGTCTCTATCCCATCTCTCATCCAGCAATATGTCGGTTTTGTTTTATGGCCCTGCCTGCCCGCCTGCCCTGCCTGCTGCCTGGAGGTCAGCCCCTCATCCGGGGAAATGAGTGACCAAACACTTTGACTTTATCGATGCTGCTGGCTGACCGGCACGCTGGCTGATGATGATGATGGAACCCGAAATTCAAAAACCCTTTCCTCACACTTAACATTAAATGCTTCGTTATTATTGTGATATGATGCATGCCCAAAACTTGGGGGCGAAAGCCCTTTCCCATACCCCCAAATACTAAATGGTGTGTATGTCAAGCAACATTTCCCTCGAAACTCGGTTGCCGGCCTGCTTCTGTTCCTGTCCTTTGGAATGTTTCAAATTTTAATGAGCGGCACATTTAATTTTAATGTTTTGCGAACATGTGTTCATTAATGTTTACTGGTGACCTCAAACCCAACAACTTGCATTCTATTTCAGCTTCTCTTAAAGTTTTGGGACTGCAAAATTAGTATAGATTGAATTTTTCTTAAGAAAACTAGAATCACAGTTTAGAATTGCATAAAATCTTAGTAAAAATACACATATTATTGTATTTTAATATTGAAAATTAAATAGAGGAACTAAAAATAAGAATTATCTTAAATCACTTCAAAAGGAGTTTTCAAATCTCTAGATTTTCATTTTGAATTTATTCTGACGGACTCTTAAAGTTTTCTGCGAAACATTTCTATTAGACAAAAATTGGTTCATGCCTTTTTTTTTTGTTGGCACACACTTAAAATAATGAGCGCTTAATTTAGCACAAATTCTGGAGCCAGAAATGGAAACTTTTTTCTTTTTTTTCTGTCGGTTCTGAGGCCAACGCAATCATTACGCTCGATTAGGTCCTCGAGATTCGTTCGTTTGGGTCTGCCTTTTTCTCCGGCTGAGTTTTTGGTGATTGATTCGAAATTGGTTGGCGCTGATTTCACACAATCTATCTCAACTTTCAATGAACATTTAACGTTTAACGCAACCCCACCGCCCCCTTTGCTCGTCGCCAATTCACTTTGTTGGGAAAATAATTACAAAAAAAGGCTCTGGCTGGATTAAAAATAGGCAATGTTTAATTGGGCGTATTTGATTTGCGGCCTCGATTGTCATAAAAGGCAACGCAACGCAACAATCATGTGTGTGCGATGTGTGGGATAAAAATTGTTGATTAGATAATGGCTTCTGGGGCATTAATGGAACGATTATGATGTGTGTGTTCCGCAAAATGGTTCAAGGTGATTTTAAATTGCTCAGCATGCTTTGTGGCAACATTAGGCGAATAAAATTGTTATCGATAAATTGTTTGGTCACTCTGGCAAGTAAGGTATCTGGGAAAAATAAAGAAACGGTCACACTTGGACTTCATTTGGTATTTTAAGAAATAATGTTTTATTTCACGTGATATACACAATTTGAATTTCTTCAATGCAGAATTTTGTTTAAAGCAATCAATATCTGCATTTCTGTCGTTTCGATAAATAAAAGCATTCAACAGCTGATTATTGACCCTTCTAGAGAGCTGCTTAATTAAAAATACATTTTGCCACGAGGATGTCCATCTTTTGCATATCCCTAACGCTGATTTCTTACCTGCAAATTCTTAAAAGTTTGAGATGGCACCGTAAAATGTGGCAGAAGGCCTTGAATATATTTATTCTAATGCTCAAAGTAATAACTGAGCCATGCATGCTCTTTGGAATACGTAAGCTAAACATAACCTTCATTGAATGCTTTATAACTTCCTTAAATTACAGTTTAATGCCGAAAGTTTAGCAAGAAGTAGAACCTGGAGAGAATATAATTGAATTAGTTGTGCTCTTTGACGTCATGTACAAAAACCGCAAAAACGATTAACCCCATTTAGTCTAAGACTTCTTGCTTTATCACTGTCATCTGTCATCGCCCAACAAAAGACGCAAAAAGCGGATGAGAAGAAAATAAGAAGAAAGCGAGAGTCCTGTGTGTGCAGTCACTCAAATATGCAAATTAGCTTGTTGGAACTTCAGCTTAAACCTGGGCCTAGCAGCACTCCCAGCTCTTTGTGTCCTCCGTCCCCCGAAGTATTTGGGTTAATGAATAGACAAACTTTCGACAACCTCAATGTGCAAAAGTTTTGCTTGCTCCCCAGTCCTCCAGCGACAACTGCACACAGATCTTCTCACGGCTGCACAGGAGAAATAAGTCTTTCTATAAGGAATAAGGAATACTTCCCATTTGCTTAAATAACTATTTTTGTAAAACAATATGGATAACAAACTATATTCGATTTTCACCTAAAAATAATGACACTTTGCCCCAAACATGTTCAGAGCCTTCCGCTTCTTATTTCCTAATTGTTTGAGATTTTTTCACTGTGTACACATGTGAAGAGGCAAATGCAATTCGAGAGCAGGAGGATAAGGTTAGGCTAAAAGGATATCTGAAGGTTGGTCTTGGACTGCTTGTCGTGGCATTATCAAGTGAAATATGTGAAACGGAAAGGAAGTGGAAAAAATCTTGGGAAAACTTGTGTTTGACTTGCAGCTTGCTTGGCTTACTTCGCCCACTACCACGCCCACTGCCAACCGGCTGCCTGCCACGGAACTTTTGAATATTTCATCATTTTTTGGTTGCAAGGTAGCCGTCGTCGTCGTCGTCGTCGTCGTCGTCGTCGTCGTCGTCGTCGTCGACGTAGTCGTCTCTAAGCCTATTAAGGACATCAAACAAACATTTTGCAAAATTAAATGGCCATGCAAGGCAAGCACATGTGTGTGGTCCCTTCTTCGCTTTCGTCTTTTGTGTAACTTTGCACAAAATATTTTAGATATTATGTCACACTTAGGGGACGATGTGTCCTCCATTTATGGCCGCACACGGGAGAGATAGAGAAAGCGACAGAGAGAGAGAGTCCTTGCTAAAAGGATTCCTCCTCCACTCCGCGCCGAAGCGCCTAAGAAAATGCAAAACATTTTCAAATATTTATGAGCTATTAACACTTGGGCAAATCTCTTAAGAAATTTCCCGAGCGAAGATATGTGTGCGTGAGTTTGCCTTCTTTGCGGTCACTTTAAAATTATTTATTGTCTTTTCATGGCTTTTCGGTTATTTCGGTTTTAATGGCAGCAGCTGAATATGCGCTTGACTTGTTGTGGTTTGTCAGTCGGTTTGTTAAACTTAAGGCGGTTTCTTCTCTGTTTCCATATCCCCATATCCCCATATCCTTTATCCTGTGTTCATTAATGTGCAGCTTAATCATAAAATTATATATATTTTGGGCTGAGCTTAGCATCTTTGATTGTGGTCAAGTTTTGCTAAATTTGCTAATAAATTTATGTTTAAAATTAATTGAACATGAATTTGATGGTTTCTAAGAATTAATTAGAATATTCTTCAATTGGATGCCATTTTCTCATACAATCTACAAAAAGTTGGCAGACCCGACGAACTTTCCCCCATAACAGTTTATCAGGATACTTCCGATGCTATGTGGACCACATACAGATGTAAGATAGTACAGATCTCTCTATATATGTACATACTTACATACGAGTATATTTAACCGACGTTCTTGGCTGACCAAAAATGTTTCCGTTTTTTTGTTCGAGAAACTCATTGAACTTTATGCGAAACCGAAATCAATGTGAAACAGCCCATTTGGATATATGCACTTTCAATACGAGCTGCGAGCTGATGGCGGTGGGGGTGAAAAAGCGGGGGAAAAAGCAAAGGAAAAGCGGAAAAACGTTGCCTAAAAATGCGGTCAATGAACACATATGTATGTGTGGCACGGGCCAGCGAGCAACCAAAACACAAAAGTCATTGCAGTTATCGCGACAAAAGGCAGTGCAAAAAGAAAAAAAAAAATGAATTCCTGGACACAGGACCTTTGCCTAAAATGCTGTTTATCTTGTCTCGGCCCATGAATGAGACGGCGATAGGGCGTGCAAGGGAGATAGCAACCGGCACCTACGAACGGTGCCAAGAATTTTCTCAAAAACCCATGAGGGAATAGCCGGGAATCCGAGAAAAGTGGCGTACACAAAAGAAAAAATTTATATTAATTGTATTGTGAGGGATATGATTAAACTTACTTTGAATTTGTTAAAAAAAAACAAAACCTACACATGGTTTAAGGCAAACATCGCGCGCTAAGACTTTCTTTCTTTTAATTGACGGTTTTCTTATTAATTTAAAGGTTTTTTTTATCATTTTTTATATTGTTTTTTTCAATTTTTCGTTTTTGAGAGCTTTTGCTTTGCAAAATTACTTTATTATATACATTTCTGCTTTGTTTTCGATTAAATTCGATGCTTAAAATGATGTAAAAGTGTTTATTATTAAAAAAAATTAAAAATATTCTCTTTTTTGAATATTTTGTTCGTGTGCATAGCCCTTTTAGGTTCGCTGGCGTCGTCCCCTGCTAACGATGGAAAATATAAAGCAGAAAATGAAGTAGCCAGCCAAAACAGGATCCCCTTTTCGCTGGCCAGGACATGCAAACATCGGGGTGACAGTAGAGAAGGACACAAGGCGGGAAAACAAGGGGGGCGGAGGACAAGGAAAAGCCAAGACCAAAGCCAAAAAGAAAGTTGAGCGAACATTTTTGTGGTCGAGCAAATTTTTGGGCTTCGATGATGAAATTTGGCTGCCAAATAGGTTACAAGCAATTTCTACTTGGGGTCGAGCGACCAGTTTATGGAGTTTATTTTTCGCCTGTCCCGCCTTTCGCTCCCCAACAAACTCCGCAATTTGTTGTTCTGGTATTTTTTGGCCAGCGATTTTCCTCTTTACTCTTCTGGTTTGGTTTTTATACATATACATATATATATAAATATATATATTTTTTGTGTTGGCGAGTAAATGAAACGGAAATATGTTTTGTAGGCCCGATGCTCCTGCACATGGCAAACAAACAACTTCGAGTTGGAAGGGAAAATTCGGTCGAAATTCCCTTCCTCGGCTTGCCAAGTTTCTTTTGGGGAAAAGAGTCTTTAAGTTTGCTGCTACTCTCACAGGGAAATGCGAAAAGCTGTAGCCAAAAACTGTTTCGGTAAGCAGCTTAACGAAATCATCTCTCAACTGAAGAAGGTAAATCAACAGAAATTCTGGGAAAGAGCAGGGTTCTTGGCTGGCCAAGTCCCGAATCTAAGTTTGGAGTTAAATTAATGGCATAGAGGGAAGACTTGTTTTTAACAGCTAGTTGCATTGTTATTATATCATTCCAGCCTTATTTGTGTATCGTAGGACATCTGAGCTTCGTTCTCATGCTGCCTTGATTCAAACTCATGTTGGCATTTTATATTCTGGATAAAAACACACTCTTTTATCATATTCACAAATTTATAATTTCTATTAGCGCGAAAAGTTTTGTGCGGATCGTAAAAATGTCGCCGCCACTGACGTGTGGCGGACTGCAGCACTTAGTCTAATTTAACCACTAAACAAAAACACAAAAAACAGACACCGAAATATGTGTACAAACAGATTCTGTCAGTCATTTGGCAACCCTGGCCAACCCATTGTCACAACATTTGTGCGAAAATCTCCTCGGCGCTTTCCCTCGACCGATTTTCCTTCCTCCGTTTGGCAATTTAAAGTCAGGACGGACGACGGCCGAAACCGAAATTACCGCAAAATGTTTACATTCGTATATAAAATTTCATTTGATTTTCTGGCGAGGGCGAGGACGCCGGCAGCTGGTTATATGTATATAAAATCATTGGCCGATTATTTTGCAGGAAATTAAAAACCACAAATCTAAAATGTTTGAAATATCCGGTGCAACAATTAATTCATTAATGAACGGAAAAAAGAGAAATTGTACGTGCGCACGACAGTTGAAAACGGAAGTGAAATCAGGCAAAATGTATAAAATACTATATATACAATATGTAGGTATAGTAAAGTGTATATCTGGTTTATAAAATGCATCATCAGATAAGGCAGAGCCACGCGTATATATTGTGTGAATTTGTCTCTTATTATACCCGGTAATCACAGAGAACAAGGGTATTATAGGTTGGAGCCAACTGAAAAAACAACAGGCGGATCTTTAATAAAAGTAAGAAAGAAAATACATAGTACCTATAAATAAAATGTAAAATTTAAAGATCGGTTTATCTTAGTTTCTCTCAGATCAATTGTAATCGTGGAGAAAAGGAGCAGGAAAAATGTCTCTTTTCGTTACTAAAAAGATTCAGTGGATCTTACGAGTTGGTCAAAGCTTTCTGTACGGGGTAACTCACAGTCTAGCACACTCGCGTACAGATATCTTATTCGTTTTCGATCTGGTGTCGGCTCTTGCATTAATAATTTAAATATGGCTGCAAATGTATGAAAAACTCATCTGAACGCATATTGATGTACTTTTAAATGCAGTGCACAAGCCACGTTTTTCCGCCTTTTCCTGACATTTTGATTAAGCCAAAATTGTAATGCAATTTAGCAGGTGGCACCCCCCTTTTTTTTGTAGTTGATAATTATTTAATGACTCCTTTTTTGTGTTCATATAGGTGGGTAGTTGTTATTGCGCATTGTTTATGGGGACCATTTTGCCCGGTCGGTTGCGCAAAATGCTCTTCTATGGTTTTATCCATTGAAATGTTTACACTCCAATTGGCATTGGTTTGACAAATAAAAAATTAATTGCCCATTAATGCACCGAACGATGGCAGAATATAAAACCAATGCATGTATATATACATATATACACTGCGCGTCATCAGATTAGCGCCCCCTGAGCATTCTCGGGTAATGTCCAAT
>JAEIIG010001644.1:0-20534 GCA_018904695.1 Drosophila parvula
ATTTTATACACATTATTACTTTATTTTTTGCCTTAACGCTTGCAATTCCATTTGGATGCCAGTCGATAAGATTCGAGGACAAATGCAATTACAGACGTGGTTAAACTAGATAGTAATATTAAACATAAACGTAATACGAATGATCATCATATAATTAATAATAGTACAAATAAAATACAAATTTGTAAAAAGCAAAAAAGCAGCAGCGCTTCAAATAATGTCGTCGTCGATGTCGTTTCAGTTTCGATTTCGGTTTCAACCGAGGATCAGAGTCAAAATCAAAGTCAGAACTTAACGATTGGCGATGGGACAAAACAACGATAACCGATAGCCCGATTATCGTTAAATCGCTATCAATTTCATGTCCTTTTAAATGCAATTCGCTGGCGCCTCTCACTCGTCGTCACCCGTCACTCGTTACTCGTCGTTATCGTTCTCAAAAATTACAAAAAACTCTAAACACAGATAGGTAGCTGATGTTGGACGACGAAATCATACAATTAGTTAAGGTGTAAAAAAATCAACATCAATGGGAATACAAAATCATACATAAAACAAAAAAAAATAATTAATTGGGAGAGTGCCTCGCTGCCTCGCCGGTACACTGCTCTGATTGCTGCCAAAAACGATACAAATAAATAATTTGTTTAGCTTACAAACTAAGACATATTGGATATTTAATACTTAGACGTAGCCTTTTACACACGCACAACTCCTCCTGTGTCCGCATCATATCATTCTTGCCTTCCTTTAAGTTTACTTTTTAACTTTTAATTGGTAATATTGTAGTTTTAGTTTAGTTTTACGTTTACGGTCCCTCTTGTTTCGATTCATGTTTCGCTCTGTCCATGGCTAGGCACATCCTATACCGTGTCCGTATCTGTTTCCATTTCCATTTCCCATTTCCGTTTCCGTTTCTCTAAGCCTAATTTCACTTAAGAAAAATTAGAATAAAAGTAGAACAAAATAGCCCTCGCTTCGTACATTGATTGGGACTAGGAAACGAAAGTAGAAACCGGATCGGAGGACAGTACATATGTATAAATATACTCGTATATATTCACTTGCACCTGCAACCGCCGCTTTTAAGTAACTGTTTGATATTCTCTCCCATCTCCTAAGCATCCTTCTACTACGTAAATTTAGGTTATTTATTTAAAAAAAAAAAAAAGTAGTATAGAGTTATGTGTCTCATTAAATGGAATATACAAGTTAAAGCTTTGTAAAGTGGCTTCAACTTAAGTGTTCTGCTTTGCTGATCGTGTGTGCTGTATTAGCTGGCTTACAGGATATGCTCTCGACCAAGTTTACATACATATGTCTCTCTCTCTCTAAATCTCTACGAATATATACACACATATAGTTATATATATACTGATATATGTATATATATATATTCGTTCACATTTCTTTGTTTTATTTTCGCTTCTCTCATGTGTATGCTTAACTAAGAACAATGTTTGGCCAATCGGATTCGCTGCACAACAACAACAACAAAGTATATATGTATATATGGGGATATATATATATATATATGTACACATGTAAATATATATCAAAAAATGTTACAAGATGTGTGTGTGTGTGTGAGGGGAGGAGAGAGTTGTCTCCGACTTGGATACACTTAACTAAGAGTACAGCAACAGCTTGCATCAATCATCGTTGTGCTGAGCAGAATGCAGTTAAGAGAGAGAAAGATCTTGAGCTTGCCATGGAATACAATCGAGTTTCGCATTTATAATTATATATAATATATAGAATATATATTGGGTTTAGGTTTATCCATGGCCATCTCTATTTGATATCCATTTCTTAAAATTTGAAATACTTTTCTGAACTCTCGTTACTTTGTTTTTGCATTTTCTTCCTGATATCTCGTTACTTTTTCTTGTTTTTCTTTTCGGTTTTCTCCTGATCTCTCGTTACTTTTTCTTGCTTTTCTTTTCGTTTTTTTTTCCTGATCTCTCGTTACCTTTTTGCTTGCTTTTCTTTTCGGTTTTCTCCTGATCTCTCGTTACTTTCTATGTTTTTGTTTCCCTCCTGATATCTTGTTAGTTTCTTTTTAATTTTTATTCCATTCTGATTTCTCGTTTCTTTTCTGATCACTCGTTACTGGCTCAATATATGTTATTGTTGTTTAGATAAGCGTTAGACGACATTGCATTGGCTTCACACGTACTTGTAGTTCCTTTTAGTATTAGTTTTCCCTTTAAATTTTAGTTAATATAAGTTATCGTTTTAGTTGTAGCTTGTAAATTAATCAAAAAATAGTTTTTAGATTACTTTAGCATGTTGTATATGTTCGTTTTGTTTTTAGAGCGTGTTAATTTTTTAGACAGGACAGTAGTTGTAGCTGCCGTTGTTGCTGCTGCTGCTGGTGCTGCTGCTGCTGCTGCTCTCTCTCTTTCCATTTTGCTCTATTCGGTAGGTAGTATCAGTTTTGCATAGGCTCCCGATCTGAGATCGGATGGCGGGCTTTCATTTTAGCGATGAGTTGGCCGGCAGCGTGGCGGAGCGTTGCACATTGACCGCATACGGCTTGTAGGAGGAGCGTGTCGATTGGCTGCCGAAAAGCGATTTGGGTTCGGTATGTGGCGAGAGAGCGAGTGGTTTTTTTTTTGTGCGAAAGCGAGTTGAGATGATGATGATGATGGTGATGATGATGGTTAGCAGCGAGAGTTGTGGGAAGAGAGAGAGAAAGAGAAATACCAATTCGAGATTAGAGACACACGAACAGACACAGAGCATTGGGGTTGTTACGATTCCCCACACAGTTAATAAGCTTAGCTCTCAGGTTAGTAATTGGTGGAAAGTTGGATTCTGTGGGATTGTTTCTGGAAAACTGTTTTTGAACTGCTCTTTTGATTGACGTAGCTCCTGTATAGCTGGGACTGGCTTTTACCTGGGCGATATCTTGCTGCCATCGGTGCTATTATTATTGGACGAGGTGGGCTTATATCCACTCTTTTGGATACGCTTCAACAGTCGAGCCACCCACTGCGACTGCTCCTCGGGCGTGGCGGCCAGCAGCAGCATGTCCCGGGCGCTTCTCGGATCGTGATTGAGCTTGCAGGGTGCCAGCGGATCGTGTTTGTCCACATGCTCCTTGTGTATCTTGTTGCGGCATCTAAGGAGAGAGAGAGAAAGATCGTTGGGTTTTCCTAGAACCTAATCACAGTGGCTAAGCTCTCACCTCTTGCATTCGTAAGCCGCCGGCGGCTTGAACATGTGCCACAACGGCTTCGGGCACACCTCACAGGCCGTGGGCATGTGGTAGGTAATGTGAACGAACTCGTGACCTACAAAAAAAGAAGCTTTCATTAGAACAAACCAGGGGGAGACTGCTCCTCTCTTACCCTTGTGAACAATGGTGCCGGGGCGCTCTTCGTTGCTATTGCCATGGAGTACACTCACATCCAGTTGACTCTGCTCATCGGGACGATGGGAGGCACCCTCGCCGGCATACAGCAGCTGAAAGATGCGCGGAATCTCTTTGGCATCGGCGCGTATCACATCGCCCTGGGTGACGCTGCGTACGTGGTACACTTTGCTAAAGGTAACCGAAATATTGTAGTTATAGATAAAAGGATGCATGTCAGAATAGATCCGTATTAGGGAGCAGGGAGCAACACCTATGTACCTGAGGTCTAGGATGAGCACAGCATCCGTGGTATTGTGCTTGTCAATGTCCGAATTGTAGAATATGATCTTCCGGGAGGAGACGATGACATATTGACGCTTCCAGCCATGGCCTCGACGCCGGTTCTGCTTGTTGGGCACACTCAGCCAGCCCTCGAAGACCGAGTCCTGTGTGAGGGAGAGCAGAGAGGAGTGCTAGAGAGTGGGGCGGCGGGGGCAAAGGCGAGGAGCGTGTGATGGGTGGTGTGGTGTGAGTGTGTGTTCTGGGTGTGTGTTTGTACTATGACAATGCTCACCTGGCTATCCTCGGGATCGTTGTCGGCAGAGGACAGGGAAGCCGTCTCGTTGAGCTTGCTCTGCAGATTCTCGATCTCGGTGGCCTTGCAATCGATCTCCATGACCATCTTCTGCTTGAGCTGTTGCTCCTCGGCGCACTGCTGCTGCAGGTCCTGGTGCTTGAGCAGCAGCTGATTGAACTTTTCGCGCTCCTGCGACAACTCCAGCTGCAGGCGTCGCATCTCCTTCTCCTTCTTCCGCAGCTCGGCGGTGGATCGGGCCTTGTTCTTTTGCTCTGCAACGGATACCAGGGATATACAATATGGCAGGAATACAAATGGGGGGGGAAAAGGGATTAAGGACAACTTACTGGGCAGATCGGAGTCGCGACGGTTCATCACCTCGGCCAGCTTGTTGACCGCCACCTGCTTAAGCAGCACCTCGTTCTTGCACTTCTCCAGAAGCTTGGCAATCTCCTCGTCCTTGCATGATCTCGTCTGGTTTAGATCCTCCTGCAGCTTCTTGAGCTGCTGGACAAGATCCTCGCATTCGATGGCCTTCTGGCCGAGCTTCTTGTGCAGCTCGGCCTCCGCATCCTTGAGCGTGGCCAGGCTGGCCTCCTTGCCGTTGATCTCGTTGCGGTGCTTCATCACAAAGTCCTTCAGCTCCAGCTCCTTGATTGTCTTCTCCTTCTCGAGATCGGCCACCGTCTCCTCGGCAATGGAGCGAGCCAGTGCCTCGGAATCGGCACGTGCCACTGCCACCTGAACTTGGTGCTTGAGTGAGACGCGTTCCTCCTCGAGATCTTCGATCTTGGCCAGACGCTCGCCACTCTCTTCGCGATTCTCGTTCGCCTGCGTCTTGTACAGCCGCGAGAAGCACTGCTCCGCTTCGAGTTGCGCCTGCAGCTCCCGATTGTTGGCCAGCGCCTCGTGATGGGTGCTCTTTAGTTGGCTGAGGTCCTCCTCGAAGCGACGCTTCGCCTCCCGCTGGGCAGCCAGCTCCTTTTGCAGCTGGTTCTCGCGGGAGCGCAAATGTGCCACCTCCGAGCTGTGCAGACTGAGCTCCGAGAGCAGGGCGTTGCGTTTGCTGTGCTCCTGGTCGAATTGCGATTGGAGGGCCGCCACCTTCTCCGATTCCTGGCGGCACTCGCCCTCGAGCTTCTGGAGGCGCAACTGGATCTGGCGATAGTCCACCGATAGCATGCTCAGCTGACGCTCCTTCTCCTGCGAATGCTGATCGGCCTTGATGCGGGCCGATTTCTCCTCGTTCAGCTTCGATTGCAGGGCCTTCACCTCCTGCAGGTTGGCCTCCTCGCGCGACACCAAACGCGACTTCTCCGTCTCCTGGTGGGCCTTAACCTCCTGCTGATATCGGCCCTGGGCCGCCTTCAGTTCAAAGTCGAGGCTAGCATAGGCCTTCTCCTGTTCGCTGATCTTCTCGAGCAGCGCCCGATTATCCTGTTGGGCCTCCAGCTCCCGTACCAGCGTCCGTTCGATGTCGTTGGCCAGCGTCTGCATCTTATTCTCGGCCTCCTTCTGCAACTCCTTGAGCTGCGACCGAAGGTTCTTCTCCTGCGCCAACTGTGCCTGAAGCTCAGCATTCTCCTGGCCCAGCTCATCCTTGTGCTTCTGCAGTGTGTCCAGCATATCGGCCATGTCGCGCACCTTCTCCTCGTGCGACTTGAGCGTGAAGCCCAGCTCCACGTTCTGCTTCTTCAGCTTTTGCGTGTGCTCCGTCTCGGCCTTGTAGGTCAGCTCCATTTCGAGCAGCTGCTTCTCCAGGGACACGGCCTTGTCGTTGATGTTGAGGTCGCGCGCACGCGTCTTTTGCTCGTTCTCCAGATTGCGCTGCGTCTCCACCAGCAGGGCCTCGGTCTTCTTGCGCAGCTCAATCTCCTGCTCCACCTTCTGCATGGCCACCTTGTAGTTGTGCTGCCGCAATGCCAGATCTTTCTCGTACTCCGACGCGATCCGCTGCAGCTCCGCCTCTCGTTTCGTGCTCAGCTCGATCTGTTGCCGCAGTCCCGCATCCTGTTGCTCCAGCGTCTCCGACCGGGCGCGTTCTCGCTCCAGCAGCGCCTCCAGACGCTTCAGCTCATTGGAATTGGAGGGACGATGGCGATGATTGTGGCCCTGTCCCTGGCCCTGACCCTGACCCTGCCCGTGGTGAGCATGATTGTTGCTGGCCGTCCCGCTGCCGCTGTTTATCGCTGCCGCCGCCTCCTTGGACTCGGCGTCCACGGTATCGCTGGACAGCAACTGATAATCGCCGGTGTAGGTGAAGCCAATGAAGGGCAAATGGTTGCCATCGAAGCCCTTGGGCACCGGGAACACCTCCTCCGTCTTCTCATCCCGCTCAATGTCCTCGAAGTTGCGCGTATCATCGTCGGAGGATAACTCCGGCACCACCGGCGGCACACTCTCGCGGATATTGTCAAACGACCAGGTGTCGTTGCGAAAGAACGGATGCTGCTTAATATCCTCGATGCCATACCGACCCAGACGCTGTGTCCGGTCGGTGAGAAAGGCCCGTATAAGGGCCTTGGCCTGCTCACTGATCTCCACCTCCGGCGGGAAGCTAAGCGAGTTCTTGTGGTCCATAATTTTGCCATAGGTGCCAACCAGGGAGTCCGCATAGAAGGGCGTTTCACCGAAGAGCATCTCATAGAGAAAGATGCCCACCGACCACCAATCGCACTCCCTACCATACTCATTGTCCACGCCCTGTGACTGCAACACCTCCGGACTGATGTAGTCCGGAGTGCCAACCGCATTGCTGGACACCACCTGACCGTTGGCGCCCATTCGCATGCACGTGCCAAAATCGGCCAGCTTCAGATGCCCGTAGCTATCCAACAGCATGTTGTCCGGCTTGACGTCGCGATGAACGAAGCCCATATTGTGAATGGTGTCCAGAGCCAGGACCACTTCCATCGTATAGAAGATGGCCCACTTTTCGGGTATCTCATAGTCACCCATCAGCGATACTATGTCGCCGCCGGGCATAAAATCCATCACCATATACAGATATTTGGCGTCCTGAAAGGCAAAGTGCAGCTGGACAATCCATTCGGAGTTGGCGTGCGCCATAATGTGACGCTCCTCCCAGAAGAAGGCCGAATCCGGGCGTTTCATCATCTCGAATTTGGACAGACGCTTCATGGCGTACACCTGGCTGGATGACTTGTGCCGCACCAGTTGCACCTCACCGAAGGCGCCGGCGCCGATCAGCTTGATGAAATCAAAGTCCTCCACGTTCATGCGCAGCTGGTTGATGCGCTGCGCCAGGGGTTTGTCTGTGTAGGGAACATGGGATGTTAGCTAGGAATAAGGTATATATCCAAGGGGGATGGAATATAATGCTCACATTTGGTTGCATACTGCTCGATATTCTTGAGCCGGCGGAGCGAGTCGTGGTCGCAGTCGCTGACCAAGGCCGATACCGTGTCCAGCAGGCAGTCCACATTGCAGATGCTGGTCGGATCGCGCATCTCGCGCTCGAGCGTGTTCGCCCTGTATTTTTGGGGAAGATGGGGGATATACGAGGGATATATTTAGTTAGTTATTTAGTTATTTATTTATTTAGTTATTTAGTTATTTATTTATTTATTTAGTTATTTATTTATTTATTTATTTATTAATCCAAGGCTAACACATAGTTACAAACTAAGTGGTAACATTGTTTTATAGCAGTTTTTCAAGCTACAGTTTCACGCATGTTGATATCGTGCATGTGTGGGCAGAGCCCCAGCAGGAAAATTCACTGAATTTAAAGCCATAGCAGCTGGGATCTTCAGCTTCAAGTTTTTTGAATTAGAACATATTTAATATAATTTTTAAATTGGTTTTAATGGTAGTTCTAATTTTATATTTTGTAGGTGTAACTTGGGGGGTTATATAGGGGTTTCTAGATATATTATATATTGGGCATTTATATTTGTAAGATGGACTACACTGGAGCTTAGCTTAGGAGGAGTTGAGGAGCTATTTCCCTAGATAGCAGGGCAGATGAAGATAGGCTGTGTAGTAGGTAGGATGTACCTTGGTACCTTGGTAAGGTTTGTAAAGTAAGTAGGTTATCTTCTATTTAAAGCAACATTTTTAAGAGTATTATCAGACGTAGATAGTTTACTAATTTGTAGATACCACTAACTGAAGGTTAGAGTTCTGCAGCTCTATTTGTTTGTGTTTGAGTTTTCAGGAAAGGAATACCCCGTATACCTTAATAAATAAATACAAAAAAAAGGAAAGGAAGTCAATGCATATGTTTGCCTGATGCAAAATTTGTATTGCTTCCTGGATGGCCATTATCTCACTCGATAGAACTCACGAAGTATATATATAATATATGTATATATTATATATTATATATTCTAACTGAAATTAATCATCTGCTCGCGTCGATTCATTTTGTTTACTTTCGTCGAGTGTTTGGATTGTTTAGTTATTCTTCCGCTGTGGTCGCCATGCAAATCGCTAGCAAAAACAAACATCGAACTATGAGGGGGAAAAGTGTGGAGATTACTCACTGCTCGCTTAGGCTATCTACCTCTGGCCCCCACCTCGGCTACCCCCTCTTGCTGGCTCCTAGCTGAGCAAAACGCACACTCGCCGCCCTCTCTATTTATTATTATTTCAGCTTTGCCAAATTTTATTGGTCATTACGACTTGCCTGCCGCCCCCTCAAGGTATTCAAGGAGTTCTTGAATTTTGTTATTAACTCAACAGCAGATGTGTGTAGCTAACCCTCCCCGTTTTCCTAGGTGAACTCTAAAGGGTATAGAGTCCTTGGGCTCTGTTGGGGTTCCCCGATTATTAATACTGATTGAAATTTAAATTTCACTTAAAATAAGGCTATTCTTTGATAGTTTTCTATAATAATTCTGACCAAAAATAGTAATCTTTGGCAGGGTTGGGCACGAGATGTAACGAGAAGAGCCATTGCTTTTGTAATGTTTAATAAACATAACAGAAAGCGTAAGAATACACTCAGCTATAGCCTACAGCTGCTGTTTATTGAAGCCTCAAAGTGCGCTATCAATATGCCTGCCACTGTATCAGCTGTACTTTTGCTGAATTTAAACAAATATGAAAAAGTAAATCGTTGAAATTTCATTGAGCGTCACCCCGAAGGGATGTGAGTCAGATAATATAATGGAGGGGAACAGCGACAGACAAATGGGCAGCTACATCCGAACTGGACAATCATCTCAGCCAAGTGTTATCGCAAGTAGAACACAGCCACTCCATTGAGAACCTGACAGAGACAGTGCTTCCTGGTGGAGTTAGTAAAGGAGGCCTTGACTCTTTGATAAATCCCGGGTAAAAGGAATGCCACAATGCCAGTTGTGGATCATCCAGCTAGACGAATGATGCCGCTTTGTGTGCCAGAATGAAACCACCTTGGAGACACCGTTTCACCCATTGAGATAGCCAGCGGCTACATAGAGGAAAACTCAAGACGAGATAGTGCTAAAAGTGATATTAAACACAGAGAATAAAGTTTCTTGGTATGCCCAAAGTGGGTCATACGATATAATATATAGAGAAAATGGAAAGGAATGACAAATTTAAGCACACAAATAGGGAAACAGTTGGCATATATACGAGTATTTCCTGGGGGAAAAAATTCATCTATAAAGGCAACAATCTGCTTGTATGCCAAGAGAATAAAATCTGAATCGCATGGTACATTTCGTGCATTAATTATGCCCGAAAACAAACACAGAAAAATAATAGGTACTTGTGCGTTTAAAGCTTAGCAGACCATAAAGAAATAAAGATCAATGGGAAGAATTCTTCGGGCAAGTTATTATTGTTCCCGGAGAGCAGGCATAGCTTGAAAAAGAGAGAGGAATTCCAAGGAAACTTATCATTATTCCCGGAGAGCAGAGTTTAGCTTGGAAAAGAGAGAGGAATTTTATTCCGTAGAGCAGGCATAGCTTGGAAAAGAAAGAAGATTTCCCAAAGACAACTAAATAATATTTTTAGAGAACAGGATTAGTGAAGAATTAGATAAGAATTCCAAAGACAACTCATTTTCCCGAGACAGCTTATTATAATTCCTGGAGAGCAGGGTTAGCTTGGAAAAGAGAGATAACTCCGTATCATTGAGTAGAATTCCCAAGATAACTTATAAATCCCGGAGAGCAGGGTTATCTACGAAAAAAGAGAGAATTCTCCAGATAACTGAATATAACTTTCAGAGAACTCAGCTTGGTAAAGATAAATTGAGATGAATTCCAAAGACATCACATTATTATTCCCAGAATTAGTTTGAAAAAGAGAGAAGAATTCTTAGTGTAATTTCCAGGGTAAGCAGGGTAAGCTTAGGGAAAGCGGGAAGAATTCCCAAGACAACTAAATATTATTTCCAGAGAGCAGAGTTGGAGAAGAATTCCCTAGATAACTTTATGTAATGCCCGGAGAGCAGGGCTACCTTGAAAAAAGGAGAAGAATTCGCAAGAACAACCAAATATTATTTCCCTAAATCTGGGAAAAATAGCACTAAAGGTTGCAAGAGGTTGCCTCTGTTTAATGTCCAAGATTTTTATGCAATTAACTGGCCGAAAGGCACAAATATTTGCACAATATAATAAAAGAAAAAAACAATAGAAAAGTGTGGAGTGTGGACAAAGCTGCGCCGGTCGGAGGATGCCATACGGACTGAGAGAGCTGTGTTGGCGCTAACAAAAAAAAAAAAATAAAATTGATACTAAAAGGTGTTTGAATTGTTGTGATTTCATCATCGCCACTTACGGCCTGACAGAAAAGCCAAAAACAATAACAAATAACAGCGGGGTAATGGCAGTCGGAGTCGACGAGTCGCTTTGCGTTGAGTTTGAGTTGAGCGACGGCGGCAAACAACTTGGGAAAGTGGAATTTTCGATGAATTTTCGTTAGCTATTTTGCTGCTGTTGATTTTGGTTTTGTGGCAACAACAACATAATTATGAACAGCAACAAATAATAATACATAATAAGAGGCAGAGTGGCAGCAGGCAGCTAGCTAGAGCTACGACAACATTATCGTCACCTATAGACAATATAATTTTCCATCTTAATTTTATACAACGTCGCCAAATTTGTGGCAGCAGTTTTTTCGGTTTTCAACTGAAAAGCTTACAAATATTAAGAGGGGAATGGGTAATGGAGGGGGGAGAAGCTTTTCCCAGAGGCCCCAAATGCGTTCGAGAATCTCTTTTCACACCTTATTAAATTTAAATGTATTTTGGGCCAGCACAAAGGAGCTGCCCAAGTTAACTAAATTTAATGGCCATAAATGCGCCGCAAATGCAATTGGCCAAAATCCGAATTAAGTGCGTTGTTAGGAGATGCGAGGCGGATTGCCTTTGTTGGCCGACACTCGGTTTAAATGGTTAATAAAACTAATGAATTTCTAGGGTGGAGTGGGAGTGGCTGCCACACATACCGTTCCGGCTCGCTCGAGTGCAGGGCGTCGGGCATTAGCCATGGCCACATGCCCTATTTAAACTCGGGACTAGGGTCCTCTCCGACTGATGGCCCTGCTGCTGCGGCTGCTACTGCTGCGGCTGCTGCTGCCCCAAAAAGTTGAACAAGAAAACAAAAAAAAAAAAACCGAAAGAAAAACCGATGCAGCCGATGCAACGCAACGCCTGCAACTGGCAGTTAGCGGCTAGAGTAGCGCTTAAGCCCGTTTGGGTCTGTTTTGTGCGCTTACAAATTTTAATGCGAAAATGGCAAATTTATTATAAAAGTCGCCCCCCGTTTTGTTCACTCGCTTGTCAATTTGATTGCCGCCGCGCTGTCGCTTTGAACATGAGATATGGAAGGTGTTTGCCAGGCGGTGTAATACTTTTTTTCATTTTCTGTTTTTTTTTAGGTCTTTTTTTTTTTGTTTTTGGCTTGTGCGAGTCCAAGTCGGGGCTTTGAATCCGAGTCCGAGTCGCACGTATCTGTGCTGCTGCTGCTGGTGAAGCTGACAATTAATTGAGTGGAGCAAGAGCAGCAGCAGCAGTTGCTTTTGGGCCGCCACCGCGAGCAGAAGGAGTAGTAGTAGTAGTAGTAGTAGTAGTAGGAGGAGGAGGAGGAGGAGCAGCCGCATCACACTCACCGTTTCCGTCGTTCCACATCCATTGCCGGTCAGTCGGTTAGCTTTGTGGAGATCCTGGAACAAGCCAAAGGGAAACAATGTTATTCAGGGAAATTCTATTGGCAGGAGCCACAGGTTGCTTACCTACCCTGCCAGCCTGCAGGCACTGGAATGGGAATTAAGAAAGTGTCTCAGAGTGTGTTGTGGGATTGGAATCAAGCCCTGGAATCTGGCTGCGATGAGGTCACTTCGGGACGTCTCAGTTTTGTTGCTTCTAACGGAGCGCCGCCAACGCCACCACATGCGGACGCACCCCGAGCACACCCGGGCCTTCCCAGGTGCGCGTTTTGGTTGGTGCGTATGTTTGTTTGCTTGTTCCGGGGCCCGGGCTCTTGTTTACTTGTTGCTTCTCGTGCGCGCGGCAAGCTTCCAAGTCCAAATTGTCTTTCCGTCTTTTGAAAATGTTGCAGCTGAAAGAGAGAGATGGTCGCCGAGAGTTGTTGTTGGTGGTGGTGGTGATGATGATGATGATGATGATGTGTGTTTGTAAACAGAAGATCGCTGGCCTTGCCAGGATACTGGAAGCGCTTGATTCGCTAGCACACACGCACACCACAGCTTCACAAGTTATTTAACTGTAAGCTTCTTATTTCTTGAGTTTTTCCGTTCTTCTCTGGTTTCGTTTTTTTTTTTTTTTTTTTTTTGTAGTAAATTTTGACAATACTGCTTTGCACACACACACAGAATTGCCCTGTTGCTCACACACTCGCACAGCTAGCACTCGCACACCAGCGCCGAACGGCGAACGTAGCAAGCGCCTACAACAACAACAATAACAAGGCACACACACCGATGTGCGTCACTCGCTTGGCGACGGCAGCGGCGTCTAATGGCGGTCAGGTGGGGGCGAGGGCGGCTTGCCGCCCAATTGCGAATGTCCAGTTTCGGCCGCAGCCAAATCGATCAAAGTGATCAAATATTAATTAGACGCAGCGCGTTGCACTTCTTTTTCGGTTCGGTAGCAGTGTGACCGCCGTCTCGTCTGTTGAAATGACACCGTCGCGGGACGGAATTTGCAACGAAAATACCGAAAAACAGCCTGCGCTGACCGCTTAGCGCAATCTTGAACCTGTTTTCATTAGTCTGACAACGCCGTTTGTTGAGGGTTCATAAGCCTTTAATGAAAACTTTTGGGGGCTCTTCGACGTTTATTTCTTTAAGATTGGAGAACCTAATTCAAGGGGTTCTGTCTGCGGAAAACAAAGGGAAACGTTCAAAAGGTATAAGAAGATACGACTTTCTTCGCAACGTCTGGCAGCTCCAGTGCCGTGAGCGGTTCATGATCGAATTAAGTGTGACCAGCTGCACTTAAGAAAAGAATTACCCTCGGTTTAGTAAAAATTTTTGCATTACACGCGAAAAATCAGGCAAGCTGCACTATTGCGCCAGTTCTTTCCAAATGGAGTCCTATTGGAATCGTACTAACTGGAAGCCACCTGTTTAGTGCCAGGCACGAAATTACAAATTCGGCGTATTCAGCGTTATTTTACGCTAATATTCACTTCCAGCTATTTTGATTAAATTGGAAATTTACTGAAAACAGAAAATCGTTGCATTGCTAGGAAATATTATATTGTTTGCATATATTGCTAATATTATTGATAATGCTGATTTTAAATAAGGAATATAAAATATAAATGGAACTACAACTTTTTATTATGATACATTATTTATTGTTTTTATTTGAGTTTGTTTCGATTTGCAACTTATTCTGTTTTACCGGAAAATGCAATGTAAGAAATGCATAAGAATACTGTTCTTTTGAAACTTAACAGGTGAGTCCTAGGTGAAAAATTCAAATAATAGTAAAAAAAATTAGACAAAACAAGTCCCCCCTCCACAGTAGTGAAATTATCCATTTGAGAAAATAATATCGATAATATCGCCGTATTTAAAGCATCGATAGTATCCAATAGTGACATCGATGTTTTTGCAGCTCTGAACCGCAGCCAACTTCGCGCGCCTTGTTCTTTTTTCCGGTTGACTTTAACGAGAAAGGTTGTGCTGAATTCTTTTCATGTGATTTCATTATTTTTTTTATGTTTCGAATGGCCAAAAGTCAATGAAAGTGACCGCCCAGCGCGGTGAATGAATGAAGCTAGCAAGCGATTGCCCGAGAAGATGTGTGCTTGCATGCAAAAAGCCCGACTGGCGAAAAGTCAGCGTGGATTCGGCAGTTTTTGTTGTCTATCCGTGTGTCTGTGTGCCCCGCAGCTGAGCGCGCGTGTGTGTGTGCGATTCGGAGATGTGCGAACAACGTGTTTCGTACGAGTTTTCTAATGGTTCTTACCTTATTTTCCGCAGATGCCAGGCGTCACAGTGAAGGATATTGACCAGCACGCGGTTACCAAGGCGGTGGCCGTCTTCCTCAAGAAGTAAGTAGCGGACGGGAGGCGGAGCAGTGTCGTTGGACATAACCTCACACGCGTTTGTTTGTTTCCCCCCCTCCGTAGGACTGGCAAGTTGAAGGTGCCCGACCAGATGGACATCGTGAAGACCGCCAAATTCAAGGAGCTGGCCCCCTACGATCCCGACTGGTTCTATGTGCGCTGCGCCTCGATCCTGCGCCATCTGTACCATCGCAGTCCCGCCGGCGTTGGCTCCATCACCAAGATCTACGGCGGACGCAAGCGTAACGGCGTCCACCCATCGCATTTCTGCCGCGCCGCCGACGGTGCTGCCCGCAAAGCCCTGCAGGCTTTGGAGCATGCCCGCCTGGTCGAGAAGCACCCGGACGGTGGACGCAAGCTGAGCTCCATCGGCCAGCGCGATTTGGACCGCATCGCTAACCAGATTGTGGCCAAGCAGCGCGACGCCGCCAAGCAGACTGGCCCCCTTGTTATTTCCAAGTAATCGCCGATCGCGCCCATTCGAAATCTAAAATAGTCGCTCTTTTTTAGACTTCCTACTGTAAGCGCTTTTTGTTTGCACGAAGAGAGATGAGAAAATAAAACCAATTCACAAAAGTCTACACCCAGCGAGCGTTCGCTTGTAAATGAGATCACAGATCGAGTATAATACTGGAGGCGGCGGAGATATTATAATACGGAGATGGGCTCCTTGGTGAACGAGCAAAAGGTGCCTTTAGTCAAGTTTGTCATTACCATGTTGGTCATCGACGTGGATTCACCGACGAATAAGGTTTAACATAAATAGGCAGCATCTTTAGGGCGCTCCTAGCAAGGGAAATCACAGAATATGATTTATTACATGAAATTCGTTTATAAGTTGATCTGGTTTCTTATAATTGGAACATCTTAACACAGATGACCAATAGATCAGGTGAGGAAGTAAGAGAGCAATTGAGCAATGGAACTTGTTGGTTTTCTTTACCAAGAAAAAAAAGCAACTGAACTTGAGTATATTCTAAGCTAGGCCTTCTTTCTCAAAGCTGGCTTACAAGCCTGCATTTACTGAAGTTACACGGATAAGCAATCCAAACAAAATAAATAAAGTTAACTAAGAGCAAAGTTAAACTAAGTTTGGATTGAGTTTTCAAGCAACAAAAATCATGGAATTTAAGGGATAAGCTTCGTTTGTGTTACAAACTGAAGCTCTACTTTGAGGCAATGGTCGAAATATATTTCCTTTCAGTGATGTTTCCTTGGAAAACCTTTGCAGGCAAATATCACTACTCTGTATACTACAGAATACATATATATTCTTGGAAAATCTGCTTTGGTTAGCTACACCTGGATAGTTACTGATTACACAGGATAAAATTCTCTGATGTAATATTTACTTCAACAAGTAATAATGTAATTATGTTTCTACATTTATATTTTCATGGAAAATATATTAGATCTAATAAATAAAATATAAACGTGCCTTAAAGCCTAAGAAGCTATGGCTGTAACTTTCTGTTGCTTTGGTTTAAAACTTTAAGGAAGCAGCATCGAAAATAAAAACAATGAATGAATAAAAATATAAAGCGGAAAGGAAAACAACAGAGGGTGTGAAGCAACACGGAGCTCAGCGCTAATTCTAGAAGCAACTTCAATACTGGAACCTACCTACCTAGTAGTACCTACAAAAAAATATATAATGAATCATATTATAATACAATAGATCCCATTAAATTTGCACTTCTAACTATGATGTTTCCCAAATGTCTTCCACAAGTTATTTCCTAGCCACAGTATAAAATACTACTAATTCTTGTGCTAGAACCTGGTAAGTAAAATTATGGACAAGATCAGCACACAGAGGCCTTAATTTTTGGCTTTACTTTATTTCTGAGTTCGTTTGCTCTTCTGACGTTGTACAGTTCTTGAATGTATTTAGGGGAGCCTTAAGACTAGACACTACTGCTAACAATTTGTGTTTGATTGGTGACTGATGTCCGGGTCCGAGGCGAGCTCTACACTCTGTCCAGAGCCTCCACCATGACGATGCTGTTGCCGCGGATTACCTGGTGGGAAAAGGTGTAATTCGCAATAATCTGCTTACTGCCTTTTGAGAGCTTCATCTTACCACCATTCCAATGTTGTTCTTGGTGTTGTCCTTGCACTCCTCCACTGTATCATCCAGAACGACGTTCATGAATGGATCGAATCCGCGCAAAATGCCGGTGACTGCGCGTCCTCCGTTCAGCTTCAGCATCATTCGCTTGTCCATGTACCTGCAAGATGCAGCATCGTTGGGTTAATGGTTACGCCTTGACCAAATGGTATTATGCATACTTTTTCAACTCTGGGGGATGTGCCTTAGACATGTTTTTTTAGTTTGATAGAAAAATTGCAAATAAAACGAGAAAAATGCGGCCTAAGTAAAATAGGGATGGTAAAACTACGATAGCTACTTTAACACAGAGATGGCGCACTTTCGATAGCATATGGTAGCCTTAAACTTTTCATATTTTTCCATATTTTTTAATATAATGCCAACTGTGTGGCAATTAATCAAAAATTAATATGAACTCCTATTTTTAATAAAGATATGCTAAAAACCAACTTGAAGTCA
Source organism: Drosophila parvula (assembly GCA_018904695.1). Taxonomy (NCBI): domain Eukaryota; kingdom Metazoa; phylum Arthropoda; class Insecta; order Diptera; family Drosophilidae; genus Drosophila; species Drosophila parvula. The sequence continues at coordinate 17,013 of JAEIIG010001644.1, forward strand.
TTGTTTCATTCGTGAGTGGGAAAATCTCCTATTAAACATCAAGTATATCGATGATTTGACAACTTTTATAAACAAGCAATCAGAATTCTGAAAAGGAGCAATTAGACTTGAACCACACATAGTTGGGGAAAGTTACCTAAAACAAAAGCTGAAGCCTAATACTAAGATCGTTGAAATACATTTTGCAAGCAGAAAACAACATATAACCAAAAGAACTTAACGAGCAAGATGAAGACGATCGTGAGTCGTTCGAGAAAGGGTGGAAAACATCGCTAATGGCAGTGTTACCAGCTTTGTTTATTTGAACTTCATTGTAGCTAGTATTTGTTAGCTCTGGCCACACCGACAGCCCACATATAAAAGGCAAGAACCCCGTGTCATTTGAAAAAAAAACCGAGCAAACCGACTGATTTTCGCCGCAGCGCGTGGACTATTTATTGTTTTTTTTTTAATTATACCTGACATCGCGCTTTGTTTTCTTTGCCCAATAAAAAAAAAACAAACAAATATATATAACGCGAAACGATATTTGGCTAGAAACTAAAAGAACGCTGTGATAGATACAACCAAACTGCAGCCAGTGTGAAGTGTGTTTATGCTGCAGAGACGCCACGATATTGTGTTTGTTTGTTTGCTGCTGCTGCTGCCCAAACTTACGTGATACGGGCGGAGGTGAAAATTATCTTCATTTTCCAAATCCATTTTCCATTTTCCACTGTTTGATTTGTTTATTGGCCGCAAAGAGAGCGGAAAATGACCGAAAGAGAGGAAAAGTGAAAATCTGTGTGTGTCTTGTCTGTCTTCGGCGACGAAGCGAAACGCGCGACGAAAGCGGCGAAGTCTGAAGAAGCGAACGTAGAAGCAAGCATGTTGTGCGCCTGACGAGGAGATCGCGACGGATGCAGTGGAGTAAACGAGAACGGGAACGGGAACGAGGTCGATACCAGGCGAGAACTAGAAACCCTGAGAAGCAGCATTGCAGCAAGCCCGCTGCCATGGATACCAACTGCCAGAAGATGTTGCCTTCGCTGCTGCTCCTACTCCTCCTAGCAGTGGCCGTGGCCAGTGAAGACGCCGCCCGTCCGCCGCCACCGCCCCGCGTGAAGCTCAACAAATGCTGCCACACGGGCGAATTCCTCAACGAAACGACGCGCGCCTGCAGTGCCGGCAGCTCAGAGCTGTGGGTGCCCATGGTGTATCTGGTGCAGCAGCAGCGCTTCTTCGATCCGCCCGGCGGCAGTCCACGCTTCATGAAATTCCTGCCACACAGCCGTCCCGCCTGCCCCGAGCACCGGCAGGAGCTCTTCCGTAGCCGCAACGGCAACGTTATGCTCTTCCCCAACGGCACCTTGTATGTCCGGGAGCGGGCACTGTTCGTGGATCCAGCACAGTATTGCGTGGACTTGGAGGTGGCCCTCGTCTGCCAGGAGGACATCGACCAGACAGCCGACGCTCTAGAGCAGCCAGACGGTGCTGGTCCCCATGTGGGAGCTACTGCTGCTGCCACAGCTACAGCACCCGATCTCCGGCTGCGCAAGTGCTGCGGCAAATTCGGCAGCTATGATACCCAGCTAAAGAATTGTAACCTCCAGCCTGCTAACAAGGTGGACGGACAGCTCCGGCTGGCACCGCAACTACCGCTGGGCAGCTATCGGACATCCTACGGCCTGCCGGAGTGCTCCGAGCACGGTGGCGATGGCGCCGGCTATGCCATCGCCGGCGACTGGCAGGAGGCGCAGCTGGATCGGTACAGCGGTAACCTCCGCCTGCCACACACCAATCTCAGCTCGGAGCAGTATTGCCTGGAGCATACACAGCACGAGGGCGAGGTGAAAATCATCGCCTGCCAGCATCTGTTTACGCACGAGGACGGCCGGGAGCCGGGATCGAGCGAGTCGCTGGGCGAGGACAATCTACAGAAGGCGGTGCTAACCGGCGGCATACTCGTGTCCATTGTCTTTTTGGCGGCCACTCTGGTCGCCGGATTCATGCTGCCGGCAGTGCATCATGCGCTCCACTGGCGCTGCCAAATCTGCTACGTTTTCTGCCTGCTGGTGGGCAAGATACTGCTGGCCATCGAGGAGCTGAGCTCCGATCTGCAGACCCGCCCCATGTCCTGCCTGGTGGTGGCCATCGGTATGCAGTTCTTCTTCCTGGCCGCCTTCTTCTGGCTGAACACGATGTGCTTCAATATTTGGTGGACGTTCCGGGACCTAAGGCCCACATCGCTGGAACGCAACCAGGAGGCGCTCCGCCTGTGCCTGTACTCGCTGTACGCCTTTGGGGGACCGCTGCTCATCACCTTTGTGGCCGCCTGCGTTGATCAGATGACGGAGACAACACTGCTGCGTCCGGGATTCGGACAGCTCTTCTGCTGGTTCGATAATCGCAATCTCTCCATCTTCGCCTACTTCTATGGACCCATCGGTTTGTTGCTGTGCGCGAACATCGCCCTCTTTGTGTCCACCACGCATCAGTTGACCTGCGGCCTGTGGAAGCGGGATGATGCCAAGACGTCCACGGAGAAATCAGCCCTGGGAAGGGTATGCCTGAAGCTGGTGGTTGTCATGGGTCTCACCTGGATCGCAGAGATCCTGTCGTGGGTAGTCGGTGGACCGCATGGCGCCTGGTTCTTTACGGATTTGATTAACGCCCTGCAGGGCGTGTTCATCTTCATTGTGGTGGGCTGCCAGCCGCAGGTGTATACTGCCTGCAGAAGGATCTGTTGTCCGCGGCTGCGCCACGACATCACCAATACCACCAACGGTGTCCAGCATTCGAGCAGTTCCCAGGGCCTGCCATCGATGGCGGGCGGCACGGAGGTGACACAGAACACCAGCATGCAGTGCACCATTGTGCCCAGCAGTCCCGGTCCGGACAGTGGACTGCCGGAGGATTTTACACCGCCGCCAGAGACGGGCATGTTGCCCGTTCCCGCCATCGCCAAAATGGAGACTGTTTGCTGAAGAAGAACCAATGTAAGTTGAATAACCGATAGCGCCGAGATAGCCATAAGTATGTTTGCTTGGCAAACAAAGCGCGTGCTCGAGGTGGGTCCGCGCTCTCTCGACCCTTCCATGGTTTGCCAAGTGGCTTACAAAATACGGGCTGAGGTGGCGCACACGCACCGCCGGCGATTGAGTAAGCGCACCGAGCTCTACCTCCTCCTCTTTTCTGATAGACTTATCGGCATTGGCAAGCTCCAGGCCTGGTGAGGAATGCCAGGCATCTCATAGTCATAGTCATAGGTTCGGTGATCTCTCTGGGGCTTAGCTTACTAATAGTGTTTACTTTGTATATAAATATGATGGCATTAATTGGTTCCATTTAGATTTGGTGTGTGTACTCTTCAAGTTAAAGCTAATGTCATTACATTTCCCGGAAGTGCTCTTCTGTGTTCACAGTTATGGGGATTTTAGAGGTACTAAGTATGGTCTCAGTTTCATTTTAAAATTTAGTCTTCAAGTTCCCAAATCTCTTCTTATGAGTCTAAATAACATTGCTAGTAAATGCTCTTTCTTT